>OZ026580.1:22476546-22593546 GCA_964020215.1 Aurelia sp. 3 sensu Dawson et al. (2005)
CATCATGTTTATACCAGTTTCCAATATATTGAAGAAATTATCATCCTTTTGTACACAGATGCTACACACGCAGATGCTCTACAGGCCCTGAAAAATACACCACCGCTCGTTGAACTCGTTTTATTACGATCGAAAGATGGCAATGAAGGGTTGTTAAACAAGGCAGTGAAGCAAAATGTGAAGCTACGAGGGCGACCAGCCTCAATGTTTCTACCAGCAACCAACGAAGACGAAAGGGAGGTTATGTTGGTAAAAGCGACGCACAGCCTCGACTTGAATGCAAATGAGGACGAGGATAAAAACACAATAGCCAAGAAGAATCAGAGTGACATCATCAGCCCAAGGACGAAAAGTTTTGGAGGATTTTCAACGTTTCAGAAACAACATGAAGAGGATATGGCGGAATTGAAAAAGATTTCTGTGCCGAAAAACAACTCTCTTGAATCTGGAAGTGATCATGTTGATGAAATGGAAACTGTTGAAATTGTATTGGAAAAGACTGGTGGCAAGGGGCTTGGAATTGGTGTCACAGGTGGAGCGAATACCAAAATTAAGGATGGAATGACAGTAAGCATTGTATTATATTATATTTAGCACTGTATTATTGTATTATATTTAGAAGGGTAATTGACTTGATGGGTGGATGGATAGATGGATGGATGGATTGACTGACTGATAGGTTGATTTACAAGAGACTGGAAAGCCCCGTCATATTACTCTCGATTCGAGAATACAGGGGTTGGATAGAAAATTCAATCTGCTGTTGTGTAGAAGGAACGCACAAGTTGTTGTGATTGTAAAAAAATTAAAAGTCGTTGCAACAATCAAAAATGAAGAATGCTGTTTGAATGATATTCGATAAGCGTGCAGGGGGAGGAAGGGAGAGAGAGATTTTACTTCCCTCACTTCGTGTTCATTCTCAACCTTTCAATATTTCCTTTCTTTTAGGTACGTAAGCTCGTGGCCGGTAGCATAGCTGGAGACGACGGACGCTTAATGAAGGATGACAAAATATTAGCAGTAAATGGGAAGTCATTATCTGGAATGACTCAAGGACAAGCTCTGGGTATGCTCAAAAACTTCCCTGCAAAAGTCTCTTTAACAATTCATCGTAAAAGAAGCCAGGAAGCCATTCGTAGCTACACCTTATCAGCAATCGATTTACGGCCACCACAGTTACACCACAGGCCACCTAGTCCACAGCTTATCGCAACACTGACACCACCAAGTCAAGGCCACCATTTACCGGCAACCAAAAGCTTCTCACATTTTATTGATAGGAGAACGAAGTCTCGAAGAGGTGCATTGGAAAATGCCTCAAAAAGTTTCGATTTAACTGTTGGAGGTGGTGTTCGAAACTCAATGTATGGGGATACTGATATTTGATTTTAAGCGATTTTTTTATGAGAAATCTTGGGGTAAGGAGTTTTGAAGGAGTGTTTTAGCCGTTTTGTTAATGTAATATTGTATTTATCTTGATTTCTGTATATTTTGTCATGTTTTAATGAGTTTGGATGCCCGTTGAGTTTATACATTTAGAGTTATGTGTTATATATAGTTGATTTACATATGAGGTTTTCCGAAAGCTGTACAATTGGACTGCTAAATAAAATTTCGATGAATTTTATATTGTTGTTTACCAAAGAAGCCCAATAGTGATTCTGTATATGTTTTTAAACCCATGCTTATGTTTTTAATTGGTATTGGAGGTCATTGAAAACATTTTGCTGCTATGAGACTTAGTATCATTTTTCGAGCGCGTGATTGTTTGGGTTCATAGCCCCATGATAGTGGCGTTCAACCAAAGTCCTTAGACGTCAAGAGCGTTCCCTTTTGATCTGCTGCTAGATTCATGAGGCGGGGCCATAGGGGCGCCCAACCAATGTCGTCAAGACTGTGTCATTTTGATGTGCTTCAAGATTCATAGGTCCATGGGGCTGTGGTGAAACCCCTCCTTTCCTTCCTCATTCCAAGGAATTTCAACATAAAAGTTCGTCGTTTGTGCTTATCAATGTAGAAATCACGAACAAAACTAAAGTTTTAACAAAACAATCTCAAAATTTCGTAAGATTATCTTCTCCATGTTTTACCTCGTGGTCCGTTGGTTTCGTCTGCGTCCGCAGCATGCTCCTTTACAATAATTATTTGCTATGTAAAATGGGAGTTAGACCCCGTTCACACTGCTCCGTTTTTGTGCAAAAACGGAGAGAAAAACCTCAGACACAAAAATCCCGAAAACAATGCCACAGCAACGGAGGTTTTCGAAAACGCTATCAAAAGTGGATATTCAGAAAAAGGGAGGTTTTGAAAACGCACTTGATCAGTGTGAAAGCACAAAAACGGAGGTTTTTCCCTCCCTCCATTTTTGTACAAAAACGGAGAAATGTGAAGAATTAGGTTGAATGCAATAAAGACGGATACTAACAAAAAAACGGAGGAGTTTGAACGGGGCCTTAGCATACACAACCCTTGGTGACAGCTTCTCTTTAGAGGGAACAGACAGCTATATCCCATAGCCGCTATAATAAATAGGCCAAGCTAAAAAGACGCCTACACACCCATTCTTTCTTTAGCTACACGATGAAACCGCTCGTGTCAAAGCTGTCAAATACACAACAGATTGTATTTTTAACTTGGCCTGGGCCAGCTTTTAGCTATGCCGATTTGCTTCACAGTGGCTAGTTTTTGCGCCATTGTCAGTAGCCAACCGACAGCAAATCGTGGTGCTAAACTCGACAATAGACCGTGACACATTCTAAATTATATTTGGGTGACTAACTACGTCAGCAGAAAATACTGATATCCGATTGGCTAGATTTTGATCACAAGTGGTAAATGCTTAGATTTGCTTTAATCCAACTTTGCCCTCATAAAGCATCGAACAAAGAAAGACTCCGTCGAGTGTGATTTCAGGTTCTGCATCGGAGAGTCTACTGTGGTACGCTTTGCTCAGTGTTGACAAACATACCTGGGCTTGGCACATCCAATTTCAAGTGCCATGACTCATTGCTGATGGGACATTGCATAATTAGATTTATGGATTTATGACGGGGGGAAGGAATACATCATTTAACAGCTACTGAACGCACATACAGTAGAATACCCGGGGTCGAGGGGCAAATCACTTCTCAAAATAGCGTACGTGATTTTTGTGATTTTGAAATCACATGATTTTCTTTCTGTGATTTTTTGTGATTTTAGTGATTTATAGTGATTTTTTCGTGTGATTTTTCAGTAATTTGTCAGTGATTTGTGATTTTTGGTGCTTTCTGCATGTGATTTTTCTTGTGACTTTGTGATTTTGTATGTGATTTTTTTGTGACTTCAAGGGAGGTGTACGAAAAAAATCAGTGAATTGCCCCTCGCCCGGGATGGGGGGAGGGAGAAGTGCATGAATTTTATTTGTAGGGGAGTATGTCTCCTAACTAAACTTTTTCACCCGCCCGGCTCCAGAATTTTCTCCTCCAAACCTTAGTCGAAGCCAGAAAAGTAAGTGATAAAATTTTCTCCAAAACATGAAAATTGGACTCAACAACAACCATCTCTAATGAAATCTCCCCCTTTGACATCTTTTGACAACCGCTCCAGAAAAATTGGTTTATTTTGATGATGACCGCAAGAAAACATGTATGATAAAGATACCCAGTAAAACGGCGCATTCCCGTCAGATAAAAATATGCCGAGTACCCCTTTTGGGAAATGCTCAAAGAATACAATCAGTTTTAAAAGTAGTGCTCTCCTTCGCGAGGTCACCACGGAGCCAAGGACCACGGAACTTAATGAAAACCTCACGGAGGAGAATGGAAAATCAGAATAATTGGATCCCGGAGACTTCAACGTCTGTTCCATGTCACCATGGCACGTGACCGTAAGCACGAAAATTCAGCTTCAAAACTCAAATGGGGATGTTCTGTTACTTTTATGTTCCTATCCAAAAAGGACTGGTTTTGGAAAAAGACATTTGCAGTAAAGACGTTCCCTAAATTCACGTTTGATCCCTTCATCTTTTACCCACAACTTTTTATCAAAAACCCATTCCTCCTACCACATTGGTTCCACGTTTGTCTCGCAAGACTCCTTCAATCTACCCAGTTTTTACAAAATCGTTTCTACCTGTGTCCAAACTATTACATGATAAGCCGGTTCTTACATCACCAGTCTCAAGTTGCACGTTCAAAAGTCCACTTTAGTCCGGCATTTGTGTAGGATTACTTGAAAATGATCCATTATTTTAATGAATTGAAACCACTTGAGGATTGTCAGAGCGAACTTTATCCACTCAATATTTACGAAAAAATTCTGCAGACATACAGTAGTAATTCCTGATAAGCAATTCCGATTCCATAGCAATTCTAGCATTGTCACAGACTTGCCCCAATTCTAAGTCGTCATCCGTAGTAAGTCTATCTGAAAGTTACTAACGAAACAGCTTTATTGTTCGCATTTCCCTTCCCGATTGTTTTTGATTGATGACAAGGACCGAGATACGATTTTTTACATGAGGGGGCCATGGGAAAGCGATCAAAAACCTAGAAGGCAGAAGGAGGTCTGGAGGGTACCCCCCTGGGAAAATTTGATAGCAGGCTTCTCAAATTGACTTAAAACAACGCTAATTTTCGTTCCTCAATACAGATTGACTTTACAGGTAGATCTATGTTGGGATGTACGTATAGCTCTGGTGTGTGGGACAAGTTTCATACCTTGTAAATACCGCCAAAGGGCTTCCGAAACTAATGAAAGATAGAAATTGAACGAGATATACATAAGAAAACCGAGTACTTATCTCGCGACTTATCTGATATTCTGAAATACTAATGAATAAATAAAGATTCACTGCAACAACAATTGAAAATTTTTGAGGGGTCCATGGCCCTCCTGGACCCCCCTGTATCTCGGTCCTTGATTGATGACATAGACTTGGGGCAAATCTTGTCACAGGACAAAGATCTCAAGACGAATTAGTCCTTTCCTGCAGTGAAAGATAAACTCACTTTTTTGAGAACAAACTAAGCCGATTTCAGGGACATGCATTGGATCACTGTCCCAGTGCGTCCATGCCCACCCTTGATTACTTATACCAAGTACTAGCCCACAATTTTCAATATAGATAGAAACAGGAAATACGATGTTACCCCCTGTCGAAAAACAGGAAGTATGTGACAAAATCAACAAACGTCATTTGTCTTTTGAAATAAAACTGACTGTTACAAGTTGGAGCATCTTGTCTCCAGCACTGGACAGGCAAAGATGGGACAAGACAAAAACAAAGCGTTGATGCTCCTAATTTTCGGGTGAGTCCTTGGTTTATGTTTTGTAATGATTATCCCAAAGAACGAAAATTTAACTTTGGGTTAGGACTCAAGATGCTGGCAGAATTGATTCATAAAAAGTTATTGCAAAAAGGCTGCAATAAATATTAACTTTATGAACTATCGATACTTCACTTGATTATGAAGACATGTTTACAAGAGTTTGACATTTGAACGGTTTAATTGCTTGTCGAATTTCTGTGAGATGTAAAAGTACAGATGTTTGCAGATATTTTCTTGTTGAATTTTGTCAGTTTAGTTACATTGCTTACTAATTTTCGATGTATAAACCTGTTGTGCACATGAGGAACTGTTTCCAATACTTTGGAAAACGCACATTTGTCGATATCCGCATGACGGTAATTCGACTGTAGAATTTCGATGAAACATTTTGAAAGGAATATCATATACAATTGTCCCTGATTACATGGTGCTTTTTTGTAACACAAGATTGAACCATTCCCCCTTTCCACAATTTATATTTTCCTCGTCTTGCAATGGACCATTTCCACAAGCAGAAGGAAGCTGACAAATTTGGGTTAAAAAATTCGCGAAGGTTAAGCGCCAGCTTTCGTCGCTCGATTACGCACCTATGTTTCCATTTGTTTTCCTTTGTTGTCTCAGACATTCTGTTGTTTGTCCTTTTTAATTGCAAGTTCTTAACTGTGGCCCCTTTTGGGTTCTCTTCCCGGGGGGGGTACTTGACCTAAATTTTTACAGGGCACATGCCCACGTAAAAAAATATTTTCACGCTGCTCCAGAATTTTTGCCTACAAATGATACCCTGTTGTAGAAAAAATCGGTGAAAAGTATTCTCAGAAACACAAAAATTTGACTAAATAATAACCCGTTGTAACAAAATTTCCTCTTTTGACATGTTTTGAGAACCTGCTGCAGAAAATTTGCCTTCTTTTGATACCCTGTTCTACAAAAAAAAGGCGAAAACAATACCCTGAAAAACAGCACATCCCCGTTGGACAAATATACTAAGTACCCCCCCCCCCCGGGGGTTCTCTTTCAAACTCATGAACGTCACACGACACGGAAAGAGGATCAGAAGTTTGAGCTTGTGCTGAAAATCACTGATTAATCTGCGTAAAACGATATTTTAGATTATGAAATGGTGAAAGGGTTGTGGTGTGGTAAAGGCATTGAATGACAACTGACAGATAACAAAGTAACAAAGGACTGACCTTCCAATGAAAAAGAATTATGACTTGATTTATCCTGAGGTCAAAAGGCAGACAAAAGTCGTTGTCGTCATCATATGGCACACTCCCTGACTGTTGGCACACTTGGAGATTACAGACCAGGGTTGCCATATTTGCTTTTTTTAAGCCAAATTTCACGATTTTGGCTTTTTTCAACTCTTTATGGCATGGAAAATTCGAGTTTGGCTTATTTCTTAAATTTGGCTTATTTTTGGATTTTTTGAAATTCGTATTTTCTTTTCAAAAGTTTCATTGTCTAGGTGTTTATGGTAGAAATAATTCACCATTTTAGGAAATTACGCTATTCCTGGATACCATATTTAGTTCAACAACACATGAAGACTCAAAAAATTGGCTTGCTTGGGCATGCGTGGTGAGGAAAGCCAATGATGTAATGCACAGTTGAAACCATTGAGCATGCGCAGTGACGGAAATAATGACGTCATGCGCTAACTTTTCCGTTTTGGCTTATTTTCCAGCCATCTGGCTTGTTTTTTAGCATATTTTGGCTTATGTTCAGAATTCAAATCTGGCAACCCTGTTACAGACAGGTCTGTCTCTCGGTTTACAGATGGCAATGAATGCCAAATGTGCCACATGTAGTACAGTAGGTACATAATACCGAAATTTTCCAGGAGTATGGTCATGGTCACACGACTCGAAACAAACCTTTTCTGATTTTGTTGATGGAAGCGAAGTGACAGGTCTTGCAACTAAAGCAACATGATACAATTAATCAAATTCTTACTTCTTGAGTCGTTTTCAAAAGCATTTTTTCTTCAAAAGCTGCGAAGTTGTCGTAGCTTCAAAAGAAAATTTGACCAGGTTCACAGGTCGACCTTGCGGTAAATGAAGTTTCTAGACAACTGATTGACAAAGTCTGCGAGTTTTGAGCGAGCAGAAAATGTTGAAATTACTTTAGGAGTCGTTACTTGATATTTTATACTTTTGGTGGTTCTGGACGTCACATGTAATTTGAACCCCGTCGTTGATTTACCGGCAAAATAAATATATATTTAATCCCCCTTTTGTTACTTGACTTTCGGAATGCCCCCTCTCCACTCTCCACCTCCTCAACCACCAGTTTGTAGACTTATGACGATCAGCCTCCTGTCTCTTGTGCTCTTTGACTTGATGATGGCGCTTCACAAGGGACTCATCGTCATAAAGTCTGACCAGATTGTTGGTTCAAAACGGATTTGCTGCGAGGGAGACTACCTTGTTACCTCGATACCCTGTCTCTCTGTTTGTTCCATTTGTTTGTTCTTTTCGCGCCAAAAATGGTTAGTGGCCTGAGTGAAGGGGCAACAAGGAGGAAAGACGCGTCGGACATCACTGACATCTTTGGGACATAAAGACAGAGATGGGCATTGATGTTACCATTGACGGAAAGAGAGATGAAGACTTGAAGATAAAGGCAAGTACTGTATGCCTGGGGGAAAGTGACTTTTCTCACGGTGATGGAAGTTGGCTTGGCTGTTTGGAAAACTTCGTGGTTTTTTCGTGGTTTTTTCGCAGAGTCCTCTTAACACTGAGCACAGTTATTATCTAACGTGCAAGACTCAAGACATCAATTGTTTATTGTTCTCCTTTTACCATAGTCCGAATGTTTGTTTGTATTGTTCTATTTCTTCTGCATATTGCGCTACACTTAACAGTTCTGTTGTTTGTGTTTTATCCAGCACTTGCATTTCTCTCTTCCTTTCGAACATTCTCTTATACTCTTCACAAGATATGATATGTTCCGTTGTCTCTTGCTCCTCTTTACACCCATCACAGGTTAAGTCGTCGTATTTCCCTTTATAGTTTGCTTTTATTTTGGTCATATTGAGTCTGAATCTCATTATTTTTGTTACATCTTTTATTGAGCTCTCTCATATTTATCATTTTTTATGAACCTTAACTTTGTTTTATTTACTGTTTCATCCCATACCATTTCTTCTATTCTTTTGTGTATCTTTTCTTTTATTTCTTTTTTCCATTTAGATTTGATTTTCTTTGAAGTCGTCTCAATTTCAATATCAATGTCGTACTCTTTTGCAATAGTTTCAAGTTCTGTATACCAGCAATGAGGCAGTCCACTATTTACTTGATTCAGTAGTACTTGCTTTGCTAATCTTGAATTGTTTGATGTTATGAACCAGTGATATACCATGTCTTGTAATGTATCATTTGATGGATAGGCCAAATTCCACTTTCAGATATCATTCCCCAATATGGAGTACTCTCTTCTACTTCAAATATTCCAACCAAAAGCTTTTTCTGTAATTTCTGTAATTCTTGGTACTCTTCTTTCGTTATATTCGTAAATATTTCTGTACCATACAAAATGGTAGGCATTACCACTGTCTCCAATAGTTTTAACCTCACTTGCATTGATAATTTCCCTACTTTCTCTGTACTTCCATATCTTCTTATTACTTGTATCATATATGGTATTTTACTCAGACTTTTTTGGATTTTTGTTTTGTTGTCTCCCTTTTCATTGAATGATTCTCCTAAGTACTTAAATTCTTTAACCTGCTCTATTTTTCCTTTTTTTACATTGATATTCAGTTCATTTCCTTTCTCTGTAGCCTTTTTGCATTCTTTCCTTTTGAACTTAATCACCATTACGTTTGATTTTTTGTCATGAAAGGTAAATTTTTTTTCCTCTTCCATTGCTTGAAGGCTGTTTTCGACCATCTACAAATATTAAATTCTCTATGTCTCTTTCTACTCCTATCATCGTGTAACTTCTTCCGTTGATTACATTAACTTGATCAGTGGCTACACTACAAAAGAGCGGTCCAAATATGGTTCCTTGCTTCACTGCTGCTTCGAGATAAAATGGCTTTGCTAAACCATATGGTGTCTCTACTTTTACTTCCGTCTTTTCATTCATTATCTTTATAATCTGCAATTCGGCAGCATTCATTCCTTTCTTGTAGAGTTCATTGCAACAATCGTCCAACCATAATTTATCAAAGCACTTTTCCGCATCAATTATAATTGTGTATAGATCTTGCCCAATGTATCGATAGTATACTATAGCTGCCTGAAAAACAAATAGGTTATCTATTGTGCTGTGTTCTTTTCTTCCTCCACTTTGATATGGCGATAATTTTCTGTCTATCCTTGTTATGTTCCTGTTATATATGATTTAACTTGCGGGCTGGGCTGAAGAATCCCATGATGTGCATAGGCCTTATTACTTAGGCCTAGCTAGATAGGCGCAGTTCTGTTTTCTGAAAGAAGAAAGATGGAAATGTTGCACAGTCATGAATTTTGCTGCTGACTTGTTTAGTTTGGAGGGAATGTGCAATGGTAGATAGGCCTGTCTGTAAGAGAACAAAGAAGACAGGACAAAGCCTTCAAAAGCATTGTTTCTTTGGCTTTCCATTGTTTGGGGCATAATGCAACATCAGTTTGGATAACATATTTTTTATATGTTTTTGGATTTTGCAAATTCAAGCTTTTAACCTCATGCGCAAACCCTGAAGGGACAAGGAATCAAATAGACTGACTATTGCTTGAAAGGCTTGGCTAAATAGGGACCAGTGGATTGCAACTGTACTGCCCACCCATCTGGATGGTTCATGGCAGCATTTGGAGAATGATAAGTTCATAATTCATGACACTTTGGTGAAAAGAATTTAGTTTAAAAGAAAATATGCATTGTGAATGCACTTGGGTCAAAAGGGTAACTTGCCACACATGAACTGTATGATTTGTCCTAAATTTTCATTGCTCACCCAAGGGTGTGGAACAGCACGATATGAATGTGCCTCTAAATGAGTGGAGTGACATAAAAGATTATAGGCCTGCACTTTTCTCCACATTTATAGCTGTTGGTATACAATTCAAGGTGATTTGGCTCAGCATGTATTATTTTCATTGCCACTTGCCAAAATGCAACTTATGCTTTGATCTCTCAGTTTTTACTTACTTTTGCTTGAAATTTAGTCTCTTCACTAAAACTGTTCCACAGTCCTACACATCTGTGTTTCTCAGTGGGATGAAAGTTTTTATCAACAAGTTGATCTTCTTTTCAGAATTCTTGCTGTTGGCTTACACATAGCCAATGGAGAGACTCCAATAAGATACATTATACTTCAGAATGGACCACATTGCAACAAACCAGGGGCAGCTTTGAAAAATCCAGAATGCAATTGGTAAGATCATGTACATACTAAGGCTTAACCCTTTCACCCCCGGAAGGGCCATATAGCCCAACAGGATTCATTGAGAACTGCGAATTTTTCAGGGGGTAAAGCTTTCAGAGTTTTGATTGATTTGAAAGGTTATGGACATTGCATTTATCTATTGCTTATTAAATCACTGATTATGATACCCCCTGGAAAACGACGATCTACATTAGGTTATCCTGTTAAGCTTAATTTTAGCCGGGCGTGAAAGGGTTAATGGTATCCAAGAATGGAATTTTTAACAAGATTTACCAGACGAAGAAGTTTTTGGATGCTCAAAGTTATGGAAAAATTGATGGTTTCATAAAAATTGTGTTGATATATTTCTTGCTTGTGATTGTTTGATTTGACCTTTGGTTAAAATTACATTTAATTCTGGTTCGAAGATATAACTCATTTCAATGGAACATTTTGATAGATAAGTTGTTATAAAAAGGAGTATCCTGCTGTTCCAAAAATGTTTAGAGCTCTTTTGTCAAAAACTTTTATCTGACATTTTTCCACCTGAAACGTGTGATCTTTCCTTTTACCAGGCATTACCTTGCGTACACTCCCCGGATCTTCAGAGGTGGTGTAACAGAGAAAGTTTTATTCATGACACATAACGTGGATTTTGATGTTGTGATCGAAGCAAAGCTTGTGAAAGCAAAGGGCTCTAATGAAATTGCATCATCAGGAAAAGTCATTGCAAAACCAGGTATGATAGAAGAATTTATCTGAAGGCTGATTTCCACTCAGTTGAATTTTCTAAGTAGACTTGAAATCTATTGTTTACAAGAGAATAGGTTGCTTCAGAGTTGAATAGAATGTTACATGTGGCAAGCTTTTTATTTTGTACAAATCTGTTTGCTCGGAAAATTTTACTGAGTGGAAATTAGCCTTGGGCTAAGAATGTCAGTAAAGGTTGTCCTCTTGTTTTTAAGCCATAAATCTTTGACATATAGTTACGTCAGACTAATTCCCTTCACATGACTTTTGTAATTTCTCTATGATTTGTTTATTTTTAGGCCAGCTGACAGAGCTTCTCTTGAAGGTAAACAATCACTTTTCAATCTATTTAGAAATCTGAAAAATTATAAGTTCATGAAGGCATGCAGCATTTTACTTGTGTCGAAATTTTGCTAAGCTATTTGCAGTTAAACTGGATTTGATGACTTTTCATTAACGTGGGCAAGTCAAAGCACTTTCAAATTCAGAATGTAGTAGTAAATTGGCATTGTAATGTTCTGATGTAGATTGTGAATGATTTACCCAGTTTGGATTTTGTCGGGATTGCGGCAAGTGTAAAACGCAGGTTTGCAGGTTGGTAAAACGCAGGCTTGCAGGTTGGTAAAACGCAGGTTTCAGGCCAAAGGGCTCTGGCTAGAGGCAAGGGGCCTGCTATTCAAAACCACTCGCGTCATTGAGTTCCACATTATGCATATGATGTATTGGAACCATGGAAACAAAGGGCCAGCTTTTGACGGATCGAGAGTCTCCTATTGTTCTGTATGAATAAGAAAAACATCAGTAACGACGTCAATATTGTCCTTTCTGTTGTATTGTAATACTTGGAAGGTGCTTTTGGCATTGCCTAAAGAAACTTCGTTGTCAACTTTCGTAGAAGAAAGCACTAAGAATTTTATAAACTCCTATGACTGTCTTTCAAAAGTTTCAGGAATAAGATAACGGGAAATCCAAGAAACTTCAGTAATGAGTCAAGTTTGCAGCTTCTTTCAAATTGGAATACGGCGAAGATGATCTTGGAAACGAAGAGGTGAAAAAAGATCCCGTGAAAAACAGTGAGCGAAAAAGTTTCAAGCGAAGAGCAAAAACAATTCCATGAAACTAATACCAGAGCATTTGCACTTTTGTCTTGTAATCTTTATCTGAGGGGCATTTCACTGATTCAAAAAAGCGAACGAGAATTTTTCACAAGAAAGTATTTTGCAGATTTTTGATGGACTTTCCTTGAAAACAAAAGGCATTTGCCAAAGGCGTACCAGATTTCTGAGGAGTGCAAATGCAATACCCTCGTCTTTATCCTTTATTTGCACGTGAATTCATTGCTGAAGTTAAACATTGTTCCCGGGATATGTTCCCTTGCTGATGATGAATGAAACGAGATCGACAAGGACATGTTGCCACACACGTAGCACATTTTGTCATGCAATAAAAGTTGCGAAAAGGAAGAACTGGCATTCCTTCTTTTCATCTGGAGACAATACATTTGCAAATACATATTCACAGACAAATCTTTGAAACGGCTATCTCTAAAAAGGGGAATGGAACGGGGAATGGAACGGGGAATGGAATGGGTTCGGGGAATGGAAAAGTTATACAGTATATAAAATAGTAAAGTATATCATTGCAGAGTACTTCTATAGATATATCTTTTCACCAAGTTGCAAGTCAATAACACTTATACTTTTGCTACAAATCAAAAAATAAACTTTGCTTTTTAAAACAAAGGGGAATGGAATGGTTTTCGGGGAATGGAATGGTTTTCGGGGAATGGAATGGTTTTTCGGGGAATATAAAAACTACTGGGTAGAAAGTTGATTTCAAGGTATCATTCGATGCCCCTTCTTCTCAGCAATCCAAATTTGCCAATTTTGCATCGATACACTGAACTGTTACACCATAAACTTACTGTAAAATTCAGCTAATAATTTCTTAAGATTTGAATTGACAATATCAGGCAGATTAGCGAAGGAATTCTTCTAAACAAAGACAAGATAGCAGCTGTCTCGCTGATTCAAAAGAAATGAAATGACAAATTAGAATGACGTAGATACATGTTCCTGGGAATTTTTTTGGCCTTTGTTTTCGCAATCAGGGGTGATTCAACCAGGATATTCAGATCAAATTGAATGCAAATTGGCATTGCAGCCGTAGTCATCGCTACTATATGTATAATAGAATGTACCCCCCTCCTCCCAGAATTTGCAGGGCATTGTGTGTTCTCCATGAAAAAACGTTTCGTTAATGCTTGTTGACAAGTAAAAAACCCCTGGTATAACTGATGCTTGTACTTGAATGTTTTAGAACCTTGAGGAATAAATGGAGAATTCGATGTTTTTTTCTGTTAAATTGTTTTATTTTTCTAATAAAATAGCTATCACCACGAAACCTATCAATTCAACATTCTTGCTCGTTTACACGTATTTCTTTTATAGAAAACTAAGGCCCCGGGCTAGCAAGCAGTTTCTTAAATTTTCGGTTCATTTTAAAAACCAAAGTTTCTTACGTGTTTCTTATTTTGTCAAGAGGGCTTTCAAATAACTTGGTAAGAGCTCAACGCAAGTCGCACTGAAACTAACGTCCAAATATAACGTCCTATTAATGTACAATTTCAAAACAGTTTCAAGTGACTTGGGAAGTTTACAACTAAAGGCCAGTGTGTGAAGATGCACTGCACGCATTGACGAAACGTTTTTTCATGGATAACACACAATGCCCTGCAAATTCTGGGAGGGGGGGTACATTTTATTATACACATAGTAGCGATGACTACGGCTGCAATGCCAATTTGCATTCAATTTGATCTGAATATCCTGGCTGAATCACCCCTGATTGCGAAAACAAAGGCCAAAAAAATTCCCAGGAACATGTATCTACGTCATTCTAATTTGTCATTTCATTTCTTTTGAATCAGCGAGACAGCTGCTATCTTGTCTTTGTTTAAAAGAATTCCTTCGCTTATCTGCCTGATATTGTCAATTCAAATCTTAAGAAATTATTAGCTGAATTTTACAGTAAGTTTATGGTGTAACAGTTCAGTGTATCGATGCGAAATTGGCAAATTTGGATTGCTGAGAAGAAGGGGCATCGAATGATACCTTGAAATCAACTTTCTACCCAGTAGTTTTTATATTCCCCGAAAAACCATTCCATTCCCCGAAAACCATTCCATTCCCCGAAAACCATTCCATTCCCCTTTGTTTTAAAAAGCAAAGTTTATTTTTTGATTTGTAGCAAAAGTATAAGTGTTATTGACTTGCAACTTGGTGAAAAGATATATCTATAGAAGTACTCTGCAATGATATACTTTACTATTTTATATACTGTATAACTTTTCCATTCCCCGAACCCATTCCATTCCCCATTCCATTCCCCGTTCCATTCCCCGTTCCATTCCCCTTTTTAGAGATAGCCTCTTTGTAACTGCTAGTATAACATTTTTGCAGACCGAGGCACATTCTTTCCTTAAAAAAACCTATTTCTGTCAACTAACATTCCACTCATTGTGTCACATAAAGGCCGTTGGAATATGGCAAGTTAACACGCCTACTTCAACACACACAATTAGCAAGGCACCACTGGCGGTACTTCAGTCACAGGGAACAAAAGGCAAAGAAATGTGATAGTACGTAATTAGATGCAATCAAAAATGCCATAATTATTCTTAGCCATTAGCAAATGAGATCATGAACCAATGAACTGGGCGCTGCCAGCACGTGTTCCTCTCAGCAAAAATGGGTGTGCTCTGCAACAAGGAAGTTCATTCTTTTGCTGGCCAACTTGGCAACAACTTTGCAAATACTGCATTGAGTCCTCATTGGAAGGATCAGCATGTTCTGGACTTATAACATGCTGTTTATTTCTTGACCTGAAATGTTTCTGGTTGTTTTTTCAATCTGCACGACTCGGTTCCGCAAAAGATAAGCACAAACCTCCCTTGAGCTTTGACTGTGCAATACAACGAAGCTATATTCTGTGATTCCCTTTAGCCCTAGCACTTGAAGGAAAACTCTTACATAGGCAGACATCTGGTAATTTTCCCGTTCTATCAAATATCAAAACATTGTTGGATACTTTTCTCTGAAAAGATGATAAGTCTCCTTTTCGGCACATGGCCTTGTTGCAGGATCTCTTGAAATTGCATTCAATTCTCAAGTCTAAATCCTTGCCAAGATTCATAATTTTTCATTAAATTGAATTTGAGGTTTGAGGTTCAAGCCCCCCCAAATCCCAAAATTCGGCAAAAATTGTCAAAGAAAAATGGCATAAAATTCGTTAGGTATACCTTTAGATTGAAAAATTACGTCAAAATCCATTTCTCTCCCCCCCCCCATTTCTCCCGGATTTTTCAGAGCTGGCGCCGCCACTGGTGGCATTCATCCTTCGTTGAAGGTTCCTCATAAATAACGATAGTGACTGCACATTCTTTTTCGTGAAGTTTTCTTACCATAGAAGGTGCTATGTTTGGGTTTTGGCAAAAACAAAAAGGAGTGCATTTTCTGTGCACTTTCCACGTCCCTTAACGTACAACAACAATCTATGCTAAAAGTAAACTAGGCAGACCAATGCTTTTGATGTACCTTTCGGGGTTGTATCCCCAAAAAACCTAATGAATTTTTCTCGAGAAAAAATCATTTCTAATGGATATGCGGGATTTCTCAAGAAGACAACGGATTTCTGCCAATAAATTCCTAAGCAGCATATTCCCCTCCATTGGGATGCAGTCGGTTCCATGTTGTTGTGAGTTTGGTTTCATAATGGCCATCAAATGAATGAATCATCGCATCGAGATTTTAATGAATCTTGTAGTAAAACAATTGATCTGCAATAATCAATGATATGATATGATATGATCATAAACCAACGATTGTATTTCTCTTTTTGTCTCTCGCTCCAGTCTGGGCTATTAGGAATCAGTTGAACAAAGGGAAAAGAGAACGGCAATATCTCAAGGAAGTCTTGATTGTTCTATTGCGGAGCTGTTTATTCCTGTCATGTTTGAATGCCAAAAAAGAGTAAGAAGAAATTGAGACACTTCACTTTCGGCACTGAATTGCACAGATTTTCATTTTGAATCAAGAGACTGTTAAAAGAACAATGATCTTATGCAAGTTTCTTATCAAATCATTATAAAATCACGTGTAGGCCTTGTGGAGGAAATTTCGAAATTGACAGGGTTTTAGCGGCATTTCCAATTGCACACAGTCTCCAAGCCCGTGGACTTATTTTCCAAAATTAAAGAAAAGTAAACAAAGCTGACAAATTGTTTATCTTTGGACGTCAATCGATAAATGCAACGCTATCTCTATTGTCAACTGCATTGATAAGTGGGGCAACAACCAGATCGGATGTTACGAAATTTTGAATTGTCAGTTGGAATGTCTAAAAAAGTAAAATAAAGGGTAAAATAAAAAGTAAAATGAATTAAATTTCTGGTGACATCACATTCTCCTGGAGGCAAAGGTCCTTCCAATTGCCTGTCCTCAAGTGAAGCATCACAATACCTTCGTTGTTTGATGTTCTCAGGGCCGATACCAGCTATACCTGCGTAGGGGGGCGAAAAACCAAAATTTTCCGACGAAAAAACCATCAACAACAACAGCAACAACAACAGTTGTACCGATCTAACTCCGCGGTAACTAAAATTTGGCCACATTTCGCAATTCAACGTTGAAATCAACACAATTAGTTAATATCAATCAAAAATATGCCATGAATTCAATAATTTCTGTTGGAATTTGTTTTTGCACTAAGGAATTCGTGTTTTTCTCCATTATTTCTCCTCAAAATCCTCCAAAACTAGTTATTTAGAACACAAAAATTCCGACAAGAGAGCAAAATTTTCCGACAAATGGTCTGCTGGGGGGGCGCTCCGCCCCCCCCCCAGACCCCCCATTGGCTTCGGCCCTGGATGTTCTTCCAGACCTAAGCCAAACGCCCATTTGCGAGATTTGACATATGGTCCGTAGTACGCCATTAAATTTTTTTCTCAAACCAAAACCAACAAGCTTGAAAACGAAATGAAGAATATTTGACAACTTACAATTCCCCCAGAACTTCCATACTTGAAATATAACCAACGCAACGCCCACCTCCTGCTCCTTCAGTCACAGTCGGGACATCTGCTTTTCAGACTTAGCCATTGTTCTGCAAAACTCAATAACGCGAGTGGTTTTGAATAGCAGGCCCCTTGCCTCTAGCCAGAGCCCTTTGGCCTGAAACCTGCGTTTTACCAACCTGCAAGCCTGCGTTTTACCAACCTGCAAACCTGCGTTTTACACTTGCCGTCGGGATTGTGGTTGATTCTTTAAGATAGTTGGAAGCTTGTTCCAAGAACGTCGATTACGAGGTGGTCTACTCCAGGCATATATCAACCAACATCCGATTACAAACACATGGCTAAATATACTATACGTAGAGGGTCCTGGGCCCAAGTCTAAACACTACACTACTCCCTTTTTTTTTAGAAATAAACGAATATACTTAATAGACGGCTATACAACACTAGATGGTAACGGTTGTCCGTAACGTTCCGGTTGTCTCGTTTGTCGAGAGGAGCTACGTCGCTGTTGCTGTTGCTCGTGACGTTGCAGTTGTTGTTGTTCCGAATTGTCAGTTGTCGAGTCGATATCAGTGTCATCGTCAGACAGTGGGTCAGTTGGTTTCGGTATCTGTTTAAAGTGAGATACGTTTCGTGTGACCTTATGGTTGTTACGTTGTGCAGTTACGCGTGATTTGTTACGGTAAATTACGATGTACGGTTTGTCGTTAAAACGTGAGGTCAGTTTGTTCTCTCTATCCTGTTTCACCAGTACATGATCTCCAACTTTGATGTTGCTGTCCTTTGCATGTCTTTTGTTATCCGCGTATTGCTTGTTGTACTCTTTGCAATGCTGCTCATTGTTTCGTGCTTCTTTGTGTCTGTTCTTCACCGTCTCCTTTAACAATGTAGGAAGCTTTCCATTAACAACACGATTGAACAATAGTTCAGCTGGTGGTACTTTGGTTGTAGAATGAGGGGTCGTTCTGTATTGTAACGAAAATCTGTTGATCTCCTGCTGCCATACTCTTCCCTCGATTTTGGCTGTTTTGAGTGCTTTGCCGATGGTTTGATTAAAACGTTCCACTTCAGAGTTTCCTTGTGGCCATTTAGGTGTGGAGGGGTCTTTCTTAATACCTAAATGTTTCAAATATCGGTCATAATCATCGCCATTGAAAGGAGGTCCATTATCTGAAGTTACAGATGACGGCAATCCATGCACAGCAAAGATCTTGTCCAATTTAGGAATGACAGTGGAGGCTTTTGTCGAGCGCACAATTTCCACTTCAGGAAATCGGGAATATCTATCAATGACAACAAGTAAGTATTCTCCTGAGGGGAGTGGCCCATAGAAATCTATGTGTAATTTCTGCCATGGACCATTTGGCAGTTCTGACATGGTCAGGGGTTGTGGAGGATCTGGTCTCCCTGTGGCTTGACACGGAATGCATTGCTTGATCGTTTCATCTGTCAGTTTATCGATGCCGGGAAACCACACTTTTTCTCTGAGTAAAGCTTTGGTCTTTACCAGACCTTGGTGTGATTCATGTGCTAAATCAACTGCACGCTGTTGAAGAGACTCTGGTATAACAATACGTGAACCGCGAAGAATAACATTATGTGAACTGATTGTTAGTTCATCTTTGATTGCTTTGTATGGCTTAACATGGTCTATGTCCCAGTGTCCATTTCGTATGGCTGCACGTACTGCGCGTAATGATTTGTCTGCATCTGTAGCCTCTTGAATCTCTGTTATCGTAAGTGCTTTCGGAACAGCTGATAAAGCTAATAAATTCACGTATTCTTCCGCCATCTTTTCATGAATAGATTTGCTGCTGGCGGTTGGGTGTCGTGAAAGAAAATCGGCTGGATTTTGAGAACCGGGCTTGTATACAACATTGAACTCGTAAGGTTGCAAACGAAGAACCCAGCGTTCGATGCGAGCGGATGGCTTTGAATTTGCGTTTCCATAAATAACTTCTAACGGTTTATGGTCCGTGATAAGCGTAAATGGGGCTCCGTAGATGAAGAGGTGGAAATGTTCTACTGCCCACACTATGCTTAGGGCCTCCTTCTCTGTTTGAGAGTACCTCTTTTCTACTGCAGATAATGCACGGCTTGCGTAGGCTACGACACGATAGTCCTCAGAATCATGACTTTTCTGGCTTAGAATTCCAGAAATTCCGACGGGACTGGCATCTACAGTAATGAAAGATTGCTTGTTCACATCAAAATACGCCATTACCTGGGCAGATGTTAGCGCATCCTTCAGTTTTTCGAATGCTTTCTGTTGTGTTTCTTTCCAAACGAAGTGTGCGTTTTTCTTTGTTAATTCTCGTAACGGCTCGGTTATAGTGGCGTAGTCAGGTATGTAGCGGCAGCTATAATTTGCCATACCAAGAAGACTTATGACTTCGTGAACATTTGAGGGAATTGGAGCGTTTTGTAAATCTGAAACTCTCTTTGGATCAGGTCTGACTCCATCAGCTGTGAATATCTGTCCGAAAAACGACAATGATGTTTCAAGAAACTTGCACTTTGTTGGATTAAGTGTTAGGCCATTTTCTGACAGACGTTGTAAGCAATTTGATAGAGCCTTGTCGTGCTCTTCTCTAGACTTTCCAAAAACTACGATGTCATCGTGGAGGTTTCGGACTCCTTGAATCCCTGTCAATGTGGTCTGTAAAGTATGCTGGAACAGTTCACTGCTACAGTTCATGCCGTAGTGGAGGCGCTTGTAGCGATATGTACCGACGTGTGTGCTAAAAGTAGTAATAAATCTGCTGTCTTCCTTGAGTTCAAGCTGATGAAAAGCTTGGTTGAGGTCGAGCTTCGAAAAATACTGAGCACCATTAAGGTCATGACGGACATCATTCATAGTTGGAATGAGGAACCGGACTCTTTGGATAGCTTTGTTTGCTTTTCTCATGTCCACACAAATTCTTACACTGTTGCCGTCCTTCTTCGGAACAGTGACTATAGGACTTATCCAGGGAGTCGCTTGCGTATCCGGGACTTTTTCGATGATATCATCTTGCTCTAACTGCTTGATAGCTTCAGCAACTTTCTTTCGTAAGTGATACGGAATTCTGCGGTGTGGCTCTGCAACTGGAGTTACGCTATCATCAATGTTAACTGTTATTTGATGCTCTTTGAGTTTTCCTAGGCCATTGAAAACTTCTCAAATTTCTCTAAAATCTGATTCAACTTGCGGTCGTTTGTGCGGGGATATGCATTAGCAGAGCTCTCAGATATCTTGTTGAGATGCAAACTGATAACTCCCAACTAGTGGGCCGGCTTAGTAAAATAATTGTGCACATTATGATAAAAGCATGAAAATTGGTGGACATGCACAGTTTTGCATGCTGAAAAAAATGAGCTATATGACCACTTTGGCAAATTCCCGGAAAATCTATTTTTAACAGGAGAAAGTCGTTCCCAGACCTCTAAACCATTTTGGTGTGACTGATAGGCAGTAAGCTGAATAAAAGAATTAACCATTGCCCCTACATCAATTCAAACATGTAGAATCGTACAATTAATGCAACTGACAAGTAAAATTCCAAAAAATTCTATTTTTAGACGATGACACTCGTTCCCAGACCTCTAAACCATTTTGGGGCTAATCCTATGTAGAAAGCTAAATAAAGGGATCAATCATGGCCCCTAAATCAATTCAAACATATGGAATCTGATCATAGATGTGACTGTTAAGTAAATTCCAAAAAAAGAATTTTTTAAAAATGGACACTTGTTCCCAGACCTCTAATGTGGATTCTCAGTAACAGTGCATGATTCTACATGGAGACACACAACGGTCATAGTATTAAATCTAACATGCTGAATACATAAAACAGTATAAGATGGTGAAATATTCTTTGGTCACTATTTTTGAAGCTAATTTGCACGTTCCCAGGTCCTTACAGCATGAGGGATGACCATACATTAAACTTTCTAAACTAAAATTGTAACGCAGTTTCCTATGCTTTAAGGTGCACTTGAAATTTAACATTGTCAGTAACTGAACTTGAAAGCAAACAATAGGCAAGGAATACAGATGCTGAGATCAACTAATCGGTTAAAGGTCACTGTCTTTCACAGTCTCCTTCGCAAAAACAGAGTTGGGTGCATTGAAGATCCGCCTTCTTACATTTGCAGCCTTTCTTACATCCTTTCTTGCATTTGCATGAAATCAGTTCTTTACAGGCTTTTGAAGCATCTGGGAGGTTTGTCCAATGTGGCTCATATAAACCGCTGTCATCTTTTCTCCATCCCCAATCACAAGGAGAGGGTAGCTCCGGCTGCTTTTCGAGAGTATTGCTCCAGATAAACCCTCCTTGGAATGTTGCTCTTCTCACATGCTGTTCTAATGCATCGTATGTAGGAGGAATTCTCTTGACGTTGTTGCACCTTGCAAAGATCTTCTTTCTGGCCTTGTTTATTTCAGTGCACTGACTTGCCCTGTCATACATCAACACAACAAATCGTTGTATGGTATTCATCACTTCCACGCTTATCATTTCAGGACATGAAGCCAATGCTATCAAAGCGTCTGTTAAATCAGGAAAACACTCCCATGTTGCCCAGGCTGATTTCTTTCCGTGGTTTGCAAATGCAGAAACAGTATCACACCCTGTCAGAGCATGGAACATTGGCAGCGCGAGTGACTTCTGTGGACCAATTTTATCCTTTATCCTGTGAGCTGCAATATAGCGGAAGTTTTTTCCGCTGCCAAATGCCAACCAAAGCTGTTGAATTTCAGGAACTTTCTCTGCTACCATAACAGCAAGCACCAGCACATCTGTATCAACAGTGCGAATGATAATGCTGTTGTGTCCTTGAGAGGCAGCATGGGATGCATGGAGCAACATCCGCGTGTCTGCTTCTTCATGATTACATGGTGATAGGATGGCAATGTCCTGGTTTGGAGCACATACCACCTGCTCTCCATCAGTGACAACTAGCTCTTTTCCTTGGATGAAATCGGCTACAATAAGGCTTTCTGTTAGCAACTTGAATAACTCTATTTTATTTTCATCCACTCTCAAGAAGTTGGCCCAGTTAGTTGGACAAGCAGTTGAATCGATTACTCGGCGGCGAATACCTTTTCCACGTTTGGCACGAGCTGTTCCCTTTAAACTATCTATAAAATACCTGTCCCAAGTGATATCAATTCTATTTGCCTTTTGGAGCTGAGATTTTACATATGGCAAAAACACTTGCTCAGAGTATTCTTTGAACGTTTTTGAAGTGCCAGGTTTCAGCATCTGTACTATTGCTGCACCATCGAGGATGACTGCTGTAGCATTTACGGGCTCCACGTGTACATTCTCATTTTCATCATCATGATCAACATCATCATCACCCACAAGGCATTGAAGAAGATCACTCTTGCTTCCTAACCTTAGAGAACCGGTTTCATCTGTTAATGCTGGAGGGAAAGGCTGATTTTCATATTTGAAGAATTCATCAAGATTTCCTTCTCTTGTTTGGCAGGAGATGTACATTCTTGAGAAAAGCTCCAAGTCACTTTTCATTGACTTGAGTTGCATTCCACTCTTTGCTGTTTTGCATTTACATGGACTGGCAAATATTGCTAGCTTATTCCTTGTGATTGGATCATCGATTGGCTTACTTCTGTTGACAAGACGTTCTTTGATAAAGGTGTCAAGCTGCTCTGTTCCTATTTCTTTTGCTTTATAAAGATTTGTGACAGACTCTTGCTCTGTGATCCTTTTCGTATCCAGTGCAATCAGATCCTTGCTCTCTTCTTCAAATGGATTACCCAATTCCTTAATGGTATTGAAAAAGGATGCAACATCTTTCTGAAAAGCCTTGTTAGCACTTGCAGCTTCGTCATGATGAAGATAACTTGATACAGAATCTCGGCCATGCGACAGCTCCTCATATTCCAGAATAGCCCTTGCCACCTCTGGTCCTGCTACCATCCACCTTCGAAGCGCACTCGGATTCTCCGTCAAACCGACAGCTCCGCCATCTCCTTTTATTATCTTATTATTTTGCTCGTGAGCTTGGTCGATTGGAATTGCAGAAAACCTTCGCTGCGTCTTCTTTACAGTGAATTTCCCTGCCTTGAAGGCATCTTCAACTGCTGGGTGTTGAGCTCCTAGCTGTTTCAAATCTCGAATGTGCACCGGAAGCCATCTTGCGTAGTGCGTGTGATTCATTGCAAAAAACCAAGAGGCAATCTCAACCAAAGAATCAATATACATCTGATAGTCAGAACTCCTTAATGAACGAACAAAGATGTTCAACAGAAGTTGCATTTCTAGGACCGTATTCCAATACTTGAACTGTGGGACATTTGCTTCTTTGTCATTTTGCCACTCTTCGAAGCTTCGAGGATCTTCGTTATCTGCAGATATAGCATCACGGTATTCTCCATAGGCATGTCTTTTTGCCAAATGTAGGGCTGCTGCGCTCACTTGGTGCATTCGTCTTGTTCGGGAGAGATGTGATGCTTTAAGAAAAGATTCAGCTGTGCCGGATGAAGCAATGCCTGCCTGTTCTATGGCTGAGACCCATCCTGAACCTTGTAGCCAATCGCCTATGGTTTTCTGATACGCCATCTCGATATGTAGACCACCAAGCATCGCAAGAAATTGATCTTCGCCATAATTTTGCGACCACTTCCATTGTATTTGCTTTGCCAGAGCGTACAGCGGCTGGTCAAAGGTAAGAACTGGTGTTTGGTATGGATTCAAATGGCCAATCACCTGCCTTGTGACATCGATAGAATGTCGTATCATAGCGACTGTATGAGCGCTCTCTTGAAACAATGGGAGTAATGCACTTCTTGTAATTGCTTGTAATACTTGTGGCTGCTTTCTGGCATGAAAATTTGACCATGATACTCCAAATGTAGAGCTATCATATTCCTTCGAGATGTTGCTTGCAACGTGATCTAACCAATTAATTTCTTCTTTTGCGTGAATTTGTGCACCTCTATAAACAGCGTCGCGGTAATCGATGGATGAAATGTGTCCTTGTGGAATGGCTGCTCCTTTGACATTGGAATCTACAGGGGGGACATGCGTGTAATAACTTGGCAAATGACCAACAGATTTTGACCTTGAAACTCCGCTGATGAGAATCCCCCCAAGTGCCTCTCCCTCACTTTCTGAACTTTGGTGCTGCAGTATTGATATGCTTGTTCCATGAAACGAATCCTTTGCTGTTGTTGCACTTGGATTGTGGTCAATGTTATCGACCGCTGCAGTAGTGAAAACATTCCTCCGCAATGACTTGGGACACACAACACCATCCAACATGTAACTTTCTACAACACTGTTACCCATTTCTGATGACAAGCGTAATACTCTGTCATATGATATGCTCAGCCCCAAGCCATGCAGTTTGTCAACCATTCCCTTCTTCCTTGTTTCTGCGTGAACCAAAAGTCCCAGGTAAATTGGAAGGGGGGTTTCTTGATGCACAGCATGTCGCAAAGATTTCTCAGCAACATTTACGGGACTTCGTTTGTGCTTGACTGCATTATACTTAACTAATTCAGCTATAGAGCGAGCAGCTGATAAAGTAATCTCCTTTGTCTGTTCTTTAATACCCGGTCCTTCTAATATCATACTAATTAGCGCAACAAGCACTTCAGGAACCGACTCGCTTTTGCTGGAACTGGAAAATGTACCATTGAAGGGATGATTGTCTGAAAACAACTTTTCACGTACAAGTTTCGCTGATTTTGCAAGCAAAATTCCTTGATCATCATCATCCTGGAAACACATCTGTGCTAAGGCATCGCCAACATCATGTTGAAATGCTAGCAGGATGTCCCTGCCTGAGCGATGTGCTTCCAAATCGGGAATATGAGACAGAAGACGTTCTTTTAGGCGGGTGGAATGAATACGCTGTTCTGTTTGTACACCAAGTTGCTCCATCCGAGACTGGTACAAAGAAACAAGATCAGCAAGCTTGAAAATGGGTGATTCATCAGGGTTCGCCCTTGAATCCTCGATATAAGATACCAATTCAGCAAACACGATACCTGCAACGGCTCTTTCTGAACTATTTTCACTATTCATGACTTGGCTTTCTTTACGAGCACGGTTGTACAAAGTCACTAGGCACTGGGCATGATAAACTGCATCTAGGGCAACCATATCACCAGCACTCAACTTTGCTAAAAGTTCAGCATCTTTAATTACAGTTGCGGCTCTTCGTACTTGCTGATCTATTTGAAAAGTTGCTGCTTTATGTAGCTTTTTACTATCATCACTTTCTTTGCCGCAGAAAAAGCACGTTTCTTGACGATGAAAATCAGAAATTTCGGTCTGAGCCCTCGTTCTCTTTTCAGAAGAGCTATCACGTTTAGAAATATCACTCTCAATTGGCCGCTTTTCTGCTCTCTTTAGTTTCGTTGTGTTGTACCGTGCTCTGCATGATGGATGCCAGGATGCCTTGTGCTTAGCAAGAGTTTCCTCGATGCCATCACCATCATCTAACCTGCCAAGCTGCAATGTTCTCGGGAGCAAACCAAGTTCCCCAAATCTACGTAGGTGTGCAGCAATTGACATGTACCCGCTACCAACATCTTTGCGATTAGACAGAGCTGGACAGTTCAAATTCTCTGATGTTTCTGCCTGGCATATGATACACAGGTTCCAATTTGTTGGTGTAGAGATGCTTGATGATGATGTTGACAAGCTACCTTCCAAGATTTTAAAACTTCTGTTGGCCATCATCTAAACAAATTAGTATAATACTTTGCTAGAGTAATGAAGGAGAGATACTTACGATACATTATATCTGCTCACAAAGTGAAGTACATGCTATGTCTGTAGAGTTGTTATATTCTGAGGATTTCATCACTGCTAATAAAATTTTGACTAGCTGCGACAGCTTTCAAACTTATCTATACCAACTGCAGGAGTCAATCGCCTGTCCTGCCACAAAATGGCCTAAATTTATTGTTCCTCTATTGTTTCTTATGGTACAGCTTTTTCTCAAAAATATGTGTCCCTTTAACCCTTTCATTATACGAATCAGTAAGTCATGTTTTGGAATAATACCATTTTCAGTATCAACATTTGCCTGAAAAAGATAGCATTGGTATAACCAATCGTACTTTATCAATATTCTAGACAGGCTTATCTATTTTCACAAACTTTGCACAAGGAATAAAGAATAACAAACCTCACGATCTATACATAATTCCAAGAGTCCGAGGCCATTTCAGTGGATAATTCCTCGTCCTGTCGTTCCATCGTTGGTTATCGTCAAGGAAATGTGAGTAATTTGAGAAATGTTTCATGTATCCAAAAGTTTCAGACACACATGAAAAGAAATGTGTAGCACTGTAGTGGTTTCAGTAAGTGTTTAAAATAGAACGAATCAGACCACTGTGAAGGTTTCAATAACAAGGTATCGTGTTGCATTGCACAACAGACAGCATCAACTGGCCTGAGCCTGAACTGAGCCTATGTTTTACACATTCAGACCAACCTATTAAGAGGTCTGCAAACAAGTG
Source organism: Aurelia sp. 3 sensu Dawson et al. (2005) (assembly GCA_964020215.1). Classification (NCBI taxonomy): domain Eukaryota; kingdom Metazoa; phylum Cnidaria; class Scyphozoa; order Semaeostomeae; family Ulmaridae; genus Aurelia; species Aurelia sp. 3 sensu Dawson et al. (2005). The sequence goes on from OZ026580.1 coordinate 22,503,522, forward strand.
CTTTAGCCCTAATAGTAACCAAAAAATATTTCACCATCTTTGCTTTGTGTACATGTTAGATTTAATACTATGACCATTGTTTGTCTACTTGTAGAACCATTCATGTACTGTTACTGAGAACCAACGTTGGTGGTCTGGGAACGAGTGTCCCTATCTAAAAATAATTTTTTTTGGAATTTTGCTTGTCAGTTACATTTATTACCCGATTCTATTTGTTTGAATTGACATAGGGGCAATGGTTGATCCCGCTGTTTCCTTTCTATATAGCAACAGCCCCAAAACCCCAAAATGGTCTAGAGGTCTGGGAACGAGCGTCCCTGTCTAAAAATAGCACTTTTTTGGAATTTTACTTGTCAGTTACATTTATTGTCAGGTTCTACATGCTTGAATTGATGTAGGGGCAATGATCGACCCCGTTATTTAGCTTCCTACATACCAATAGCCCCAAAATGGTTTAGAGGTCTGGGAACGACTTTCTCCTGTTAAAAATAGATTTTCCAGGAATTTGCCAAAGTGGTCATATAGCTCATTTTATTCAGCATGCAAAACTGTGCATGTCCACCAATTTTCATGCTTTTATCACAAAGTGCACAATTTCATTAAAAATTTGGTCTAAGCCGGCCCACTAAACTGTTGTGCGGTATTTGCACTCAAAAGATTGCCACTGTTCTCTTTGTCGACCACAAAGAATGTTGCGACATCAAATTTCCGTTTTGTTTCGATGAGGGCTTGAAATTTCCCTAAGAATTTAACAGGCGTCTCACTGCTGTATGGGAATGCCTTTGTGTTGGTTTCTTGGAGATTTACTTGCAGCTTTGAATACGTGCCTCGGTCGATTACGTTTATTGAAGCACCAGTATCGACCATCATGTCAAAGGAATGGTTTAAAACTTTGACTCGAACATGAGGGCTGTTCTTTATGTTTTTGTCCACTGCATACATGTATTCATTTTCTGAGTCTGCACTAGATGAATCAGAGTGAACCAAAGGGCGAAGTGTTTTCTGCCTTTGACGTCGTGAAGGCTTTTTGTTTCTCCGGTTTTCTACCTTGATCGGAAGGTTTGCTATTCCCTCCCCTGCAAAACTTCGCAAAATGGTTCATTTTGCCGCAGTTATGACAGTCTTTCCCTTTAGCGGGGCAGGCAGACGAATGGGGGTATTTTCCACCGCAATTGTGACATTTTGCTTCTATCTTGTTTGCTTGAACTTCAGGAGTGTTGTCCTTGGTCTCGATTTGTCTTGTTTGAAACTTGCTAATTTCGTCTCTGCGGCCATCAAGGAGCATTTGCTTGAGATCATATTTCGGATCGCGTAAAGCTTGTTTACGAATTTTCGAGGACGTTCCCCCGATGATAATTTGTTCTTCTAGCTCAAAGTCTTGATCAGCGAATTCACATGGCTGGGCGAGAGTTCTCAATCGCGTGGTGTATTGGTCAAGTGTTTCATGTTGCTCTTGATACGTGTTTCGAAAAACATACACATCGTATCGTCGATTCTTTTGTGGCTCAAAGTAAGCCGTTAACTTTTGTTTGGCAGTATCGTATGCATCTGCGTTTCCTGTATCAGATAGTTGGGCGAATATTTCTCTGACTCGAGACCCTGCCTGATAAAGCAAAAGAGCACGCTTTCTGGTGGTGTTGGTTATGCCTGAAGCTAAGATGTACATCTCGAAGTCCGCGAGCCATTTCTTCCAGCATGTGGATAAACTTGCACCAACTTCGGCATCCAGGTTCAGGGCCGTCGCGACGTGGGGGTGTGGGGGGTGTGACACCCCCCCTGAAAAAAGCATCAGTCGGCAAATGAACCCTCAAACCTGCTTTTTTCGGCAAATTGGTAAAATTTGGGCAATCTCTGCTCAGCAATAATTAGTCGGCGTTCTCCACAAATTGTTCACAGAACAGTGAGTTATTGTATGACTAATAAAGTTAGAACAGAATCAAATCACAAAAGCAGTGTAAACTATTGTTTGCAATCTTTGGTAAAATAAATAGTTGCTTTGATCTTATTCCCAAAACAACTTGACGATATTTAATTTCTGGTCGATGTTCGGGCTGATTTTGTTGGGCAAAAGTCAGAAGGAGCAAATTGAGTGGCAGTACTACTACCGATGTCACCAGAAAACGAAAACATGTGAAACTGAAATGTATTGTGTGTGGTAGAGCTTTCGACGACAACTATAGAAAAGGTGACAACGAAAGATTCCACCCAGAATATGAAAGGGAAAACAGGTTGGTGCCGTTCGAAACATTGGGAACAGCAATTGGAAATCAACAGACTATTTGCAATTTGCTTTAATTCTGAAAGCTAGTATCTAAGCAAAAGATCTTCTTCATGTATACCAAGTAGAGGATGGTGTAAAAATCGAGTTAAGAGAGCTGAGAACCAATGAATAAAGACACTTCTCAGGCATAACTAGTTCTAATGACCACACCCAATGACCACGCCCTTTGTCGGCAAATTTAGACCATTACACCCCCCTTGCAAAGCTTCCTTCGCGACGGCCCTGTCCAGGTTAAATTCTGGTACAGGTTGAAGCGATAAGGCAGACATCTTTTGCCAGCTATTGTACAAACATTGAGATTACTTGAATTTTACTCTTCGTCGCCAGTTTAAGATAGTTGGAAGCTTGTTCCAAGAACGTCGATTATGAGGTGGTCTACTCCAGGCATATATCAACCAACATCCGATTACAAACACATGGCTAAATATACTATACGTAGAGGGTCCTGGGCCCAAGTCTAAACACTACAGATTCCAGTTTTAAAGAAATAGATACAAGGATGTATATGCCAGCATATGGAGACAAGAGCAATCTTTCCGCACCTTCTGACATGAATGGCAAGCAAAATGCGATGACCATAAGTTATATGCACAGTCCACCAACGATATCCTGGAAAAAGTGAACACCCATGTAGATTCTACTGAGGATTGTAGGTTGCTAGGTCCTTGTGGACCACAGTTCAACAAAATGGAAAAGCAACTATCTGTGCATGAAAATAGAGACAAGACTACTCTACTCTTAGCAGGCTACTCTTAGCAGTTAACCAATCACAATACTTCAGCTTGTTTTTGTTGTGATAGATTTAGCTTTATATTTAGACAGGCTCACTGTTAACAATTCAAATGCCATGTTTTTAAATTGGTTTAATCGGTCAGTCATCTTGATTTTAGGTGCCAGTTGATGCACCCTCAAAGGGGATAGTGAAGATTGATGGGTCCGCCACTGTACCTTATGGAACAAATGGCCTTACTAATCTTGCAAAATGGTTCTTCAACAATCAAACCAAGGAAATTGAGATCAAGAAAACGAGTACCTCAGTTTTCATTCAAAGTGACAGACCAATATACAAACCAGGAGAGACAAGTATGATTTAGAGTCAGATTATATTGATTTCAAATATGTCAGAGTTGAATTACCTTAATTCTTAGAATAATCAAGATATCAAAGGTTGCCCATAACAAAGGAACTGAAGTTCCTTTCAAGCCATTAAATGAAATGAAAGATGCGCCAATCATGCAGTCCTTTTTTAAAGATTTGACTCTCAGGCCATCATGGGAGTTGCCAATATGCAGATTTTGCCAAAACTTTAGTTTGGTTAGCAGTTATTTTCCATATTTTAGTATGGTTAACAGTTATGGGTCACTGTGGAATTGCTACAGTTGTGGTTGTTGCCAGAAAATTGCTCAGTTGATGAATATTGGGGCTTAAGAGTTATGGTTATGCTACTGGACACCCAATAATAGAGCCACCTTTGTAGAAACAATTGAAAATCATGTTGTTGAAAGACAGGAAAGGAATTTTTTCAATTGTCCGAGTTTCATCTTTTTAAAGAAGAATTAGCAACCTCTAAAAATTTACATCCCATCAGAAGTTGCTATCTGTGAGATTAAAAAAGGAAAAATAGATTAAAATCATATCATTCCTAAAAAATGTTCTAACTTAGGCTTAGTTCTCATTTCCTTGCTTTCCCAGTTTACTTCCTTGAAAGTTTCCCTTTCTCGGTAACTTTATCCAAGTGGGAGAGTTAACTAGAACTATTTTTATTTCAGTACAAATGCGTATTGTTTCAGTGGACAGCAATCTAAAAGCAGTCAAAGGAAAGGTAAAGATGATTTTGTCATGAAGTATCTATCATGGAAGTGGATTTTCTAATGCTCAGGATTAGGGAGACAAACAGTTTTACCGGATGGATCTAAAACTCTTACTATTTGAAAATTAGGCTTAAAAACTTGATCTTTGCAAAAGTATCCAATCATGCATGCAGTTGCATTCATAAAGAATTGATTCCTATCTCTAGAGGTCAAAGGAACAAAATTTATTTGGATGATGAGATTGTTTATGATTTTCAATGAGGTTTTAGGGCTCTGTTCATGCATTTTGAAGTGGTGAATTTTCTGCAAACTAATTTTGACTGAATTTGCAATGCTCTGAAAAATAGACAAAACGCACTGATATACTTTGGTTCAATTTTGGACTGCCAAGTTTTTATTCTAATCATTCTATTCAAGTTTTACTATTTCATTGTCATTATTCCTTTACTTTTTCAGGTATCAAAGGTTTCAGTTCTGGTGAGTGAAGTCTTGTAACGTTGCATGCTTTGTAGTTTTTATCACACTCTCTTTGGTTTAGTTCAGAGATGCAGGAAGCAGTCTCACTGAGAGGAGGTGGGATGGTCTACCTTTTTGGAGGAAAACTGGTAGATTTTGCAAATATGGTATCCAGTCAGTTTTTATTGACATATGAAGCTTTGAAGATAAAGGATTTCAACAGTTGTTAAGTCCAACTGTCGATGCAAATGAAGGAAGATTTGTTGTGTGTGTTTAGAGAGAAAGTTAGCAAATATGAAAAGCGCAACAATAGATCTAGATTTCTGCTTTTAAAAAATACCCTTGAAAAATAGCAACTGATTCGTTTTGCATGAGTATTTTTGTATCATCCCAATTGGGACAGACTTTTAGATAATTGTTGTATTCTTCAATTGTAAGCAAGCCTTTTCACTTGCAGAATCCTTCTCAAACCTTGGTGAGACAATGGTCAGATGTGAAACTCAAGGGAGGTAAGCAAGGATATCAATTCTTTTGGATTCAATTTACCCACCTAACCTTAGCTATGTGCTGTAGCTTACTGACTATTAGATTTTTGGCCGATTTTCATCTCCAAAGAATCAGTTGTTACAAGACATTCATACAGCATAGTCCAGTAACTTGATGAGAAAAGCAAGGTATACCTATAAATGTAATGCAAAGCTGAAATTTTATTCAATAGGTGCAGAATGTTTCCTCCTACAATATATTCAGAATCCACATAAATCCACCAACGGAAAGAGGCGGTGGTAAGAATTTCATGACTCCGTTTAAGACAGCAAAGTGTACTGAATTTTGAAAATGATTTTCACTAAATGAGATGCAAGTTCGAGAAATCTTGATTAATAGATTCCCAAAATGGACTTTAATGCCATATTTTGTTGTGACGAGTTATGAAAGGTTGAATATGATTGGGCTATTAGAAATCACGGCTGTTAGAAATCACGTTCCTCCTTTTTCGTGATTTCTCTTTCAACAGCTGTACTGACTGACTTCAAATAGTTGGGAGCGTTTTTATATACAATAATTGTTTTGTTAATTTCATCTACATCATACTCGCCCAACTGGTCAATCTTACCCTAACTCTTATGTTTGTTAAGTTTGTCTCGATTAATGCATCTCTTTTCAGTGTATAAGGGATTCATTTATTTTCCATGTAGGTATTGCAAGTTTGAAACTAAAATTGACCATCAAACCAGTTCTTGGAATATGGAGAATAAAGGCCGTTGTCAATGTAAGATTTACCCGTTTTTTGCTCAGTTCATTTCTGTTCATTCATCTGCTCGTTAAAACTTATTGTTGTTATCATTGTCTGGATCGAACGTTATTTTTTATACATTTTTATACGCAAGGTTCGATTGAGTGGCTTTTCTGCAAAAAGATTCTGGATCAAGCACAAGCATTATTTTTGTTTGTATGAGTGGTTCGACAGAGTGGCGTTAGAGGCTCTTTCTCCATTTTGCACATTCGAAAATTCCTTTGAAAGATATTGATCAATCTTTGTATAAGCAGGCTCCTTTATTAACAAATTGTTTCTATCCATTTCCTTTGTGTTGAAAATTATGGGGGTTCAAGAAATTTAACTCCCCTCAGGGAAAATAGACTTATGGTTGAAATTTCTATTTTAGTCTGTCAATATAGTACGCAAATAGCATTCGAGATGTATCCTTTGACAAGTTTTTATACTGAATATTTTATATTTTAGGGTATTTACAAAACAATTCAAGTGAAAGTTGAAAAGTACGGTAAGTATTGTTTCTTTTAAGAAAATAAATAACTTCTTAAGTTATAGTAAAGTACTGGATTTTCTTTATGTTTGGCAATCTTGGGGTTTAGTGTCTGTTAAGCAGCTTCTTTTGAAAGATACATGTATTGCAATTGGGAAAAATATTTTATTTTCTCTTTGCAGTTCTTCCAAAGTTGCAAGTGCAAATAAAACCACCGCCATTCATTGCATTAGGATCATTGAAAGCTGATGGAGAAATCTGTGCAAAGTAAGTATGATTTCCGTCTATTCATGAATTTACATCGATTTATCTAACTATCAAGTAAAAGGGCTCAGGTACAGTGTGTCCTGAAAAAGTTTTCCCCCGGGTGCAGCCACGCACGGCTATTGAGCAGCCATGAATATAATTTTCTCCTTAAAAGATTTTTCGAAAGAATAGCTTTCAATGTCAGGCTTGAGACTCCAGAGGGGGCTTAACAGAGAGGAGGGCTTAAAAGAGAGGGGGCTTATTCTCAAAGTTAATGATAGAATATGAAGATAGCTTTTTAGTTGTTTTGTTCCATATTTTTCAGAATCGGCGTACAATCTTACAAAAGTGGAGGAGGGCGCTGAATAGAAGGTGGCTCATTTAGAATCTTGGCTTAAAAGTGTTTATTGAAGAAGAGGAAAGTCTATAGAAAGGGGGCGTTTTTAGAGTTATGGCTTCGAGTGTTAAACCTTTATCCGTTTGAATCCTCAAATCTTTTGTGCCCCAATGACGGCATGTTTCTGATAATAAGGTGGAAGAATTTTTCATTTAAAGGTCTCTACGAATTATCATTTGTTTGCTTTTTATCTCAGATATTCTTATGGAAAGAACGTAAATGGTTTGTTGAAAGCAAAAATATGTGCGCGTCATCCTGCACACTGGAGAAGAGGCTGGCAAAGAGAGAGAAGAATATGTGAGGACATCAAAAGATCGGTCAGTTTTTCTCGTTTGCCTTATTACCATACTCGATGACCTTTACCTCATTCAGTGATATTTCGAAGGGCTAGGATGTACGGGGTGCAAGAATGAAGTGCATTGATTGAAGCTTTTGAATTAGAAGGACTGTTGATCCAGAGTATCACACAGTTAAATCGGAAAAGAAAAGGACGCAACACCACTATCGCTTGTTGGATCCAAGGATACTTGCAGTGATAAATGCGTGAATAAGTTTGGAAGTAGGAACACTGCAATGAGTCGAAGAACAACAGCAAATATGTGCAAAATTAGGAAATATATATGTAAGGAATTCCCAAAGGGACAAGTAAATACCGTCATAGCAGTGTTTGAGAGACATTTTTCAAATTCTCAATTCCCAGCGTGGAAGAGTCAGAATTATTCATATTTGCTTTATGCGAAATCGCTAATCAGAAGCAACATTAGTTCTGTTTAAAACTTCCCCTGGTTTGTACTTTATCAAGTAATTCGATAATTGCTATTCTTGTAAACGTAACAGCGTATTATGTTAACTGAGAACCTCGCCCGATCACTAGAACACAACTCATAAAGAGATGGAAAATGATGGAGACGAAATAAATTTTACGATTATGAACCAACCCTTATTGGTAGTTAGACACCGCAGATATGCTTCATCAACTTTGAGCTTCTGTATAGAAAAATTATATCATTCTGAGAAGGAGCTCTCGGTTTCTTTCCATCTTATTTGATCTGCACTGGCTACCAGTCAAGCAACGTATATGGTTCAAAATTATGCTGCTTACCTTCAAGTGCTTGATAGGAAAGGCACCTGTGTATTTACGGGACATGGTGGAGAGGTATATGCCTAACAGAACTCTCAGATCGAGTAATGCGCTGCTGTTAAAGGTTCCTCGTTTCAAGAACAAAACATTAGGTGCTAGAACTTTTGCCTACGCTGCAGCTAGCCTCTGGAACAGTCTTCCGTTGGAAATTCGTGCTATTGACAATATTGACTGTTTTAAATCGTCTTTAAAGACTCATTTATTTAAAGTAGCTTATGATGTTATGTAATAGGTTTTAAATTGTAAAGTGTATAGAATATTGTATCATAGTTATGCACTTTAATCAGATATAATATAATAATGATATATCTCTTTCGCTACTTCCTCCATAGAGCTATACACATGTTTCCTCTGCAGAAGCATAGAGGACTCTTTTCCTTTGCAGCAATCAAGCACAGCTGTGGTTTTAGCCACCCTTGCACTCTCCCTATCCTCTTTGACAAATAGATTCGTAGATTATGATAAAGAGTGGTTGGCTGATTTGTGTTTCCTTTCGCCATAGGTCTTTGGTTGCACACCATTTGAAATCGATCTTCGTTATTTCAAAGTTTATGAATATACTGGTTGGTCAGCCATCAAATTTACAATTCAAGCTTCAGTCGAAGAGAAAGCTACTGGAATCGCATTAAACGCCACGAAAAAGGAACTGACGGTCCATAGTAGCCCAGTGAAACTCTCCTTTGAAGGAACACCAGATATCTTCAAGCCAGGACTTCCTTTCAATGCAGAGGTTATGTTTCAGTGCTGTGTTTATTGTGTTTTATATGTATTAAGCCTTTTGCTCCTCAGCGCCCCAGATTACGATTGATTATTGCTTATTTTTTGCTAGATATTCGCCCTAAGATGGCCATGACTGTTACAAATCTTGTAGAGCAATGCCAAACCACCAAAGAGTATTGAAATTTTATATTCTCATTTGTCAAATTCTAACTAAGATTTTGACGCTTATTTTCGATGCCATTCATTAAAGGGTCCTAAACAGTGGCCATTAGTACTGTAAGAAAGCAGAGCACAGGTGTCTCCAGTTTCGATATTTTCAGATTCTGGTAATATGTACTCTCATTTGATGTAAAGAAATATCGTTAAATGTGATTTGAACTGACAATTAACGGAAGCGTTCGATGCTACCCTACATAAGCTTTTTCAGATATGTTTGAGAAAATGTGAATTTTTGCAAAGTATTGAGAGATGTATAAATAAGGATTTGATACAAATTTGATGAGTTAATTGATTGACTGACTGATTGATTACTTGATCACAATAAATTTTCCATCACAGGTGCGTGCCACTAGCCCGGATGGATCACCAGCCGACAATATCAAAGTAAATGTCGTTGTCAGAGGGGGATATAGAAAAACACTTTTCAGTGGTGATGTTACCGTTAGAAATGGTAGAGGAAAAATCGATGTTAGGGAGATTCCGTTCGATGTGAAAGAAGTTTCATTTGATGTAAGTTCCTTTTTATAATCATGTGCGAATACGTCAAGATGCCTGCTACTTTTCTTTTACTATTTTTCATTCACTCATTCATTCATTCATTCATTCGTTCATTCATTCATATAATCGAATTTTGGTGATTCTCTAAACGGGAATAGTTGTTTGCATTTATACTTAATCTAAAACTTTTTTCTTCAGGCCACTTACAGAAGACCGAAAATCTCAGGAAGTAAAGTGAGTGACTATAAGAGAAGATCATCTGCATATCACAACGCAAAAGCATGGTATTCTCCATCTCATAGTTATCTTGGAATCATCAAACCCAGAACTATATTAAAGGTAAAGTTGTTTACAAAGTTGTATTCTACTGAGTGAGTGAGTCAGAAATCGCACGCGTTTGAAAGGCTATAGCCCGTGCGCAGCATCAGCACTCCTCCGCAAAGGCTGCGTGCAGGGCTAAAAGGCTACTGCTCCTAAAACATCAAAGCAATGTTATTTTGCAATTTCTGATTGAAAAGCCAACATGTTTGATTATTTTTGGATTTTTCTGTAGCTTAAATCGGTCACTCCGTTTAGATTTAACAAGGGATTCTCTGGAGAAAGTCTTCTCGAAGAACCTTGAAAAACCTGCTAAAATCATAAACAAATCTACTTAATGCACTTTACAGCAATGAATTGAAAATGCTTTAGTTTAAAGCTAAATTTTGTTCCTTGTTTTCACTCGTTCTTGCAGGTTTTTGAAAGGGAGTGACCAACTGAAGCTAGGTAAATTACTGAATCTAATTGAGCATCTTGGCATTAAAGCAAGTATTTTTTCGAATACCGTCCATTTTTTTCACCCCTCAGTAAAACTAGATATTTGAGACCAGACTGCAGTTTAGGGAATGTGTCGATTGTCTGATTGTCAAGTATTATGATGTTAAGGTTACGGTTAGGACTGAGTCACCCGACTTTGAACAAAGGCATAGAGTTATAATCAGAATTGCTAAAGGAACCTCTACGTAGGAGAGTAAATCAGAAGGATTTTGAATTCCATTATGCAATCATTTCCTGTCCGACTTTTCCATTAGACTTCTATACATTGTGATGAAAGGTTATACCCGAAATGTCTTAATAATATGATATTCAAGGCTATATGCTTTATTGATAATCAAAATCTTCGTGTACATTGAAATAGTCATAGCCACAAGTACAAACAACTTATATATGTATATACATCGTGTTGGTTTCTTTCTTTGCCTGAACTGATATATTACTACAATTAGGAGTCATGATCAAACTACTGGCTGAGACGACCACCTACAGGTCTAAATTATTTCAGCGAAAATGCCGATGCTAAAATGCTTTAAAATCCTAGCTTCCGGAACTTGAATATGGAAAACTAGTTCGTAGAGAACTGCGTAGGAGACTTACGTAAGGACCTCTAGTCCTATCTGTTGTTGTTGCCATTTAAATCTTGTTTATAGTCGTCCATCATAGCTAAGAGTCCATCTATTTCTTTATGGTGTTTGGGAAAAGTCATTTTAACGTAGAAATAGATGGACTCTTATCTAGTCGGTACTACTTGCCCCAATGTCTCCTTGATGCAAAAAGTTAAACTTCCTGAACTTTTCTGGAATAATCTTCGAGTTTAGAGGGAATAAGATGCGGTAAATCTGTTCGATGCTATGAGAGTCAACGATTGTCAGCAATGCTGTTATTAAAAGTTTATCAACAAATCAGAATGCGTTAATTGAGTACTGTTCACCCATATGACCATCTTTCAGCTGCAAATGCTGCTCTCTGATTTGCAACACCAAAAGGTGTCCCTGCTGGTGCTTCAATCAACAGGTAGATTGTGAGACTAACTTTTCCATTCGAATTAACAACTGGAGGAAGAATCAAGTATTGTTATGTTATCTTACAGGTTGGCTCTGAAGCTAAAATCAAAGTACGATACACGACAGTAGATCAAAACCCAACCAATCGCACCGTTTATTATTCGGTAGGTTTTCGAACATTATTTAACTTTTCCAGGTAATTCTCAACAGCTAAGCATAGGGATCAAATCTTTATTACCAAACCATTTAGAGATGAATACAAATTTGAGCTTGCAGCGTTAATATTTCTGCTCTCAAGGCTCCAGTATTAACAAACAAAAGTATCTTTGTTCAAGTTAACTATCAAGAGACATCTTGGGGGTGATTAGCCATCGATTGACGCTAAATTACGTCACTAGAGCCAACCAATTATGAACACTTCTTTCTTGGACACTCAGTACAAAATGTTGACAAAATCTTTACCTTTTTGTTAGTAACTACAGAAATCATTTAAGATTGAGATTCAAAGCAAATGATTGGAGGAATAGAGATCAAGTCTGCAAGTAAATAGAGAGCAAGAGAAGACCACTTTCCTCTTTTGTGTCCATTATTTCACCCACAAAGAACGCCAAGTACAGTAGGTTATATTTATATTGTCCCAGCCCCCTCAAGCTTCTTTTAACTCCATAGATATAATTTTAATTATAATAATTGCTTGCAAGTAACCTCTCTTTACAGTTTTATGAAACTTTTTAGAGACACGGATTTCTTTCTTTTTATGGTAAATTTTGTGATCATTGAACATACATAAGTTTTAAACATTGTAAATAGGGTTTTATAGTTTGATTTTGAATAATAGAGTTTTAATTTACTTTTTTCTTCTCGATTGTAATTAATGTTTTTATCGGAGGGCCCCTTGAAAACCAACTTTTGCTGATGGGTAAAGCTCCTTAAAAAGAATTAAATGCCAAATGAATATGAAATATGAAATTGCGTTTGGTTTTAGCTGATGTGTAAAGGATATGCAACGCATTCTGGAAGCATAGTTACCGAATTCATTGGTGCAAACTCAAGAATAAAACGGTCTGTTGAAGATGTACCACCGACCACAGCTGAAATACCGAGGACTACAGCAGAACAAACCAATCCTGAGCCAACGAAACCGGATAGAACTGAACCGGAACCATCCTTACCGGACAGTCCTGAAGAACCGAGCTTGGTCACAGTTGTTCCAACGACAACACCAGAACCTACTACAACAGCACCTGAAATCGAGGATATATATGTGCCATGGTGGAGACGTAAAACAGCAACGAGGCCACCTTTACCAGAACAATTTTCATCTGATTCTTTTGACATAAAATTCAAAGTTACGCAAGAGATGTCGCCATCTTGTCGAATGCTTGTTTATTATGTGAGAAATGCAGAGAATGTTGCTGACAGTGCCGTCATTGATGTCGAGGATTCCTTTGCAAATGAGGTAACTATTTATTTACAGCTTGTCGTTTTTATGTTAAGTTAACGTTTTTATGTTATGTCGTATATCAGTGACCTTAATTTTAAGATATTCATTGCAATACATTGGTGACAGCACCTTTATTACATTTGGAATTATTTAAAGTCTGACGATTCAGGATTATGATAATGATTATTGTTGTCAGGATTGATTGATTGATTGATTGGTTGAGTAATTGATCGAGTTGCCATCATGTATTTCAAGTTGAAAGAGGCTTAATTTAATTTTTGACATGCTATTTATCATCATTTTCTTTGATTTTCATAAGTTTGAAATATTTGGTTGTTTGATAAGAATTGTTTTGTGTATACCCTCGTTCACGTTTGCAAATTTAAGTTAAACCAGTTTAAACTGAGCGTGGTTATCTGATGGGGCCTTCTGATTGGTCAATCTAGCAAATCAAATGCATTTGATGGTTGAAATTCAACCTGGTTTACACAAAGTTGCTTGAGTTGTGTCAATGTGAATGGCTAACATCGATGTTTTTTTTTGTATATAGGTATCCATGAAATTTGCTAAAGGAGAAGTTTTCCCAGGCACAAAAGTCAAGTTGTCTCTAAAAGCATCACCAGGATCTCGATTTGCTATTTCTGCCGTTGACAAAAGTGTTCATTTCCTTGCAAATGCAAATGATATTAAAACAAGTCAGGTAAGTGCTTTTACGATTACTCAAGACTTTCTCTATTTTAATCCGTCAAGGGAATAGACACAGCAATATCGGGTAGCTGCTATATTTAGGCTAAAGAAAACGCGTCATATAAGCTCAATTTATCTCAAAGATCGTTCATTTTTTACAAATTTGATGAAAAAATCAAGGCTGTGGTGTTTAATGAAGAATGGGTCTACTAGTAGGCTGGGATCGCAATGATCTCCGAGGTATAAAAATTTGCTATCTTCTGCTAAGATGAAGAGACAGTTGCCATTTCGACGCAATGATCGCTTATCACAAATTTAGCGATCCTAGCGTTACCAGTGACCCTCGTGATAATATGGAAACGAGGCTATACTTGGATAAGAATTGATGCACATGTTGGACAGCATACAAGCCATATCTTTCAATAGGGCAAACCCACAAATCTTCCAATTTTACGCATATTAGCCAATGACATCGCCGTATTCCGATCACATGACTGAAAATAAGATTTGTCTAAGATTGGACTTGTATGCTATGCTTGACAGATATATTCATGTCATTGTTAAATGTTGCAGGTTTCTGGAATTATGAAAAGTCTTGACATTGGACCAGGGCATATTAGCGAAAGAGAACGCTGTGGAGATGAAAGGAGATGGTATTGGGGGTATCACAGCCAATCGGATTTTGTTGATTCACAGAAAGCTTTCAATGTAAGTTTAAATCATACAATTTCCCTTCTCTCTATCTGCAATGTTATTCATCTTTTTGTTGACTGGCAACAGATCAACATTTTGACTTCAATTATGGAGCCATTGTCACCCACTATCCTTTGCGGGCACGCTGGTTCCATTTGGAAGAGACGTTAAATTTGGGATCCATGTTTGGATGTGGCATGTGTAGTGAGCCTAAATTAGCACGAAATAACAAGAAGTCTTTCCAGGCTACTCAAAATAAGTAACGATGTTAAAATTTAATTTTCGGAATGTTTGAAAATCAAATTTGGCCTTAGCTTAAACCTAGACTTATAACGGTGAGTCCCTTGTATTCCTGCGGTAAACCTTGCTAACGGGGACTCATAATGAAACAGTGAAAAGCTGACCCTATTTTCTGCAATTATCACTCGAATTATGATGGAATCACAGCTTCGAATCTCGAAGCCCGTGGGAATGTTATCAATTCTTCAGTCGAATCGAAAATTCTATCACATTTACCGCAGCCATAGTAATTCACAAATCTCGCAGTATGATTGGTACTCTAGAAAGCTCAGAGTTTGGGCCTAAATAGGGTCAGGAGCGCCATCACCAAGTCTAAGGAGCACAGGGAAACAAGGGACTTCAGGTGATAAGTCTAGCTTTAAACATGGATCGACACAGCAGTAACTGAACTGACATAAATGCTTCAAATTACTTGAACTATTCTAACAATTCAACCACGTACTGCATTGTGGATCAATAGTTTTCGCTTAGGCCAAATTTAATGTTCTGACAGTCTGAAATTTCAGTGTGCTATCAGAGGACCATGGGTGGCAACGTCTCTTTAATTATGCTCGCCAGGCTATGTCCTGTGATACAGCCAAACGGAAAACCTTTGTTATCATGCAATTGATCTTTCTGCAGTCCAATGTAAAGGCGCTCAATGCTCTCAATGCTATGCATTTTTGGAATGGCACAGGGCTTGTTTAAACGTGAAAACCCTAGCTTCGACAAGTCCCAATAGACCTTTTAGCTATTCTACAAAAGAGCCTGGATCGAGCGTTATTTTTATACAAATTTATACGCGAGGCTCGATCGAGTGGCGTTAGAGGTCCTATCACTATTATGCACATTCGAAAATTCTTAAAATTGCATCGTAACATCGTTCGATTCTGATTCTTTCCCAGAATAGCTAAAAGGTCTATTCTGTTCCAATTGCGAATTTTATTTCGAATTTGAAACCGGCATGCAACCCTACGATGCAACGCGAACAGTGTCTTCGCATTTGACTGCAGACTCTGGCTGCATTTTCTGTCTTCTGATCCGATGTCAAATGGATTTTGCAATTGTCTCATGCAGATACATTGGTTTGATTTCGCAGAAATTGCAGTTGATAACGAATTGTTTGCTAGGCACTGCAAATCAGCTAGGCGTTGTAGGCTATTGCTTTGATGAGGCAATCATCCTATTTGTGATTTTGGGAAGAGTCGCTGCATTGTTAATGTTCATTCGATTGAAGTGTGTCTTCATGCGGCCATTGGTTGTAGTTTTTTTTAACTTTGTCCAGAAATTCGTAGCAGGGTTCATGTACATACTATTTCTACAGCGAGAACAGAGTATGGTCTGCAAGGGTCAAATGGGTAGTGTCGATGGCCGGAAGATGGTTGACTGAGACTTGTTGCATTCACATTTATAGCATCAAGGAACGTAGTTCAAACAGTTGGAGCTGGAGAAAATCTGACTGTCATTTTTCCGAACTTCTTCACTTTTTTGTTTCGCGTATTTGCCCCAAGCTTACTCATTTTAACCCCTGTAGAGCCTAACAAACACCGTAAAAACTACGAACTTCCGTGCCTTCATTAAGTCATGAATTCATACATAACGACATGCATTCATCTATTTATCATTCATCCATTAGTTCATCCTTCATAGATACATTCATTCGCTCTTTGACGAGATGATTCAATACATTTATCAATTCATTAATTAATTCATTTTTTCATTTTTCATTTATCTGTTTCTGATTGATGAACCCACTTTGTTATTTATATTCTTTTAGTTCCCTTCGTTAGCTGACAGAAATTTTCTAATTCTATTTTATTCAAGATAAAACAGGCAACCCTGAAAATTTTAATGTTTAAGCCATTGTCGAAGCGTCAGTCATTGAAAATTGTCCCCATGCGTTGGCACTTTCTGTTCAACCTCGTCCCCAGGGCCTTTTGTCATATTGCGACGAAGACGTCCTGGGGCTCCTGGGGTATTCTTTCTGCAATGAAGAGTTAAAACAACTCGGGTTTGTGTAAAGGGGACGTCCTTTAACTCAATAATGTGCAGACTGTAAAATTGTGTGATTTGTTCTTTCAAAGGATGGAGGATTATTGTTTCTGTCAAATACACAAATAGATACACGACCTTGCAAAAGAGATTACTATGACTATTATTATCGAGAGGATCTCTATGCAACAGCAATGCCAAGAATCTTTACAACGACTGCGGCTCTACCTGCGACGGAGGCGTATTATATAGCAACGACATTACCTGATACACGAGGTGTGTTCACTATGTATCTAGGCGTTACTGTCACCCTGTACTGTCATAGTTTTACATTGAAATCCTATGGAAATCATTGTTTTGAAAGGAGTGACATCAGCTAGGATTGTTTGATATTTGTTGCTTTTTATGACCGTCAGATTTGACTGCATGTACAGCCTTTAGATCATTTTTGGTTAATGGAAAGAAGGAAAACAAATGATAGTGGTGTATATAAACTGAGCTTACGTGCAAAGACCTATAAGATATATTTCGAATGACGTAGCCTAGTGAACTGAATTGTATTGAACGGGTTGCTCCTATTCCGACGCTTGGCTCGGTTGGGTTTTGAAATGATCCTGTCAAACTCCTGTACAGTGACATGTCTCGTAACTTTGCTTTGCTCGTAGTAGAAAGGCTCGCTTTAAACGGACTTCTTTTGTCTGTCGTACAGATACGAGCTATATACCCGTTTCTTTGGTAGCAGCAGAAGTAAACTGTCCCTCGAGCTGTGAATGTGAGACCCCTCCCGATTGGTTTTAGGAGGGGCTCTTTAGGGTTCGGCCTCTCATCAATCTATGCTCCTTATCCCGTCACTTTCGCACACCGTATTAGGAAGTTATGTGATTGACGCTTTGACATAGATTGGCAATGAAGACGCTGGTTAGTTAGAAATTGTGATTTTACTGACCCAAGTATGCTTCTTCTTTCAATATTTCTAGAATTAATTTAGCCTTTGACACAAATGCAAATGGAGAAATGTTCATGATTTGCAATATGATCCAATTTTTTTAATGATTTTTTCAAAGCGTTGCAAGTGCTTTTTTTTTTACTCACCAAGTAGATATGATTTTTAATTTTCAAGGATGGTGGTCTGGTATTTTTATCAAATTTGGCAATAGCTAGCCGCCCATGTAATCAGCCGCAATGGCCAGAATATGTTGATGGAGGACCAGTACCTATGTTTGCAACAGCATCATTACCTATGATCGAAGCGACATTTGCACCTATGCTTATGACAACAGCAAGTCCTGTGCATGCTGCAAGTAAGTAAATGATGGTAGATGCAGTATGGGCATAGGATCTTCGCAGAGCTTAACTTAAGAAACCATGACTCTTTCCACGCAGCTTAGGCATTAAGTCTTTGCAACGCTTAACTTCCAAGAAACCATGACTTTGTTATATGTATATTCCATGTTATATCTAAACATTTACAATACCTGACTACTAATCATTATACCTAGACCTAACGCTACCCTAATAAAGAGACGATACCACTAGGAGCAAAACATTTTGTCTACCCAGAGGTCATAACATAAATATAATTAATAAAATGACAAACATTGCTACAAGTCAAGGTATCTTGCAACCAAACCAAATAATTGCAAATGCAGTGTTGAAAGGTTTAGAACCTTCATGACTTTTGCTACGAGGCATAGGCATCAAGTCTTTGCAAAGCTAGATTCCAGCAAATCATGACTTTTCTCTTCCTAATGCATGCATTTAAAGGACAAGTCCGGGGTTTGATAAGATTATTGTTAAAAAGCAACGTTACCAACTGCTGAACACCAATCGTGAGCTCTTTCCAAGTTTTGATGCCTCCAACTTTCATAAATATGTTGATGAATCTTCGTAAGTTAGGCCAAATATCGTCGGCATTTTGTATTTTGTACGAGTGTGCGAAGGTGCGATAAGGAGGCTAGCAATATGAGTGGTACAATATCAACACATTTGGCAGCCTCAATCAGGTCAACGTGAAGTGACGTCATATAGAATGACGTCATTTCACACTTCTTAATAGATTGAGGTATGCAGTTTCACAGTTTTTAAAAGAGAATAAAATTTAAAAAAAGTAGTACACACCATTTACAACAGTGTAATCTCTCGAATAATCAACAATTGTAACAACCCCGGACTTGTCCTTTAATGAGACTGATCACATGAGTCTTAGTATTGCGCAGTGAATGGAACTAAGTGATGGTTATGGCTTCAAACAGTGACTCATCATAAAAGACGTCTGTGGACAAGAGGCCCTCTGCAAAGTCAGCACTCACTTAACTGCGTTAACATCTAGTAGATAATTTAAATGAAATGAAATGAATTACAAGCAGGGAGATCATTATAATCAAATAAGTATCATTATAATCAAATAAGTATCATAATATTGGTCAAAATGGTGTCAGAAGCAACATTATCAACACATTACTTAATTGATGAAAATTATACGCACATTCAACGCTAAACAAACGTACACCATGTATTTTTATAATAAGTGTTTATTTGTTGCTCTTCTGCATAAGTCCTGGTTTGTGGGTTGAATTGAGTGTTTTTTTTTGCTTCCAGCGGATTGTAGATGATATAGACATAGAAATAAGTGACCGAGTTTTACGCCAAATTTTTTACATAGAACCTGTACTTCAGACAACAGATATTATAACTGGCTCACAACATACCATTTGACGTGCTATCTTTCATCATACCATCTTCACCACCATCACATGGAATATCTCAAATTGTTGCAGTTTCAATGGGGTTTTTCGCAATAACGAGCAGAAATTATACTTTGTTGTGGTTCCCTCTCCGATGAGTGCCCCTTTTTGAGTCCGAAACTTCAGTATGTGACACACCTCTTCACTTCACTTCCAGTAGTTGGTTGAGTAATCTCGATTCATAGTCAGAGGATCACCCATATCATTTATTCATATTTATATGAGCTTATGCCAAGTGCTTTGAATTCATCTTTGCATCGCTCCCTTGAAGGTTAAAGGCTGAAGCACATCGATGAGGTTAAAGGCTAAGACAAAAGGCTCCAATGAGGGCTTTCCGCCGAAACAAGAAGAAAAAAGAATGGCTTCTGTACGTGGTGATACCCAGAAATCTGTCTGACTTCAAGTTTCCCTGATAATTGTTCTTCACTGCACAGTGCCACATGGATGGATCCATCTTTAGGGCTTGGGGAGGACTTGGCTGGGGCCAAAAATTTTTGTGACCACGTCCTGCAACTCTCAGAGAAAACTGGGAAACGGCCTATTTCCTGTATTTCAGATATCCCAGTTACATCTTTAGCTCATAAATTAATTCTTAATTCTCCTCAAAGCGCTTTTCCTGTGAATTTAAAGTTCCATCATTTGGGAAAGCGAGAGAGCCTATGAATTGTTTATCATAAGCATCAGTTTGAGAATGTGTATAGTTGAAGTAAGCTACGCCACCATAGAAGTGAGAAAATGCCCAAAAAGTGGCGGAGTCAAGAGCCAAATATTCAAAAAAAAATTTAACTGTTAGGTGAAATTTCCTATGGTAAGTTTCAAAAGCGTCACTCAGATGCCTTTATGTGGGACGGAACATTACTTATCGATAATTTTTTAATTTTCAAGGATGGTGGAATGGTGTTTTTATCAAATTTGATAATAGACAGTCGTCCCTGTGATAATGATTTGGGGCCAATTGCCTTGTCTATGGTTGTTGACGATGACTCAGTAGAATTTGAAATTCCATTTATTGTTGGCCGAAGTAAGTAAACGTTCATTTCTACCAACACAGATACGAAATATCTTGATTGGCTAGCAAATAAGACTCATCATCACGGATTTAGCCAATCACATAATCACGCTGCATAAAAACTACAGCCAACGCAAATTTAGGCTTTCTTGACCCCGTTTTATAATTCTTTTAAATCAACCTCATCTCCAGTACCTCTTGTGATTTTTAAAAAAGGGTCTGGGAACGAGGTTGCTTTTGAATAGCTCTTTCTCTCAAATATTATTTGTACGTATTTTGTTGTTACAAGAAACCACTTATCAGAACTCAGCTCTCAGATCGCTACACATTTAAGGGACTCCATTGCTAGGAAAAATATTTGGGAACTTATTTATTTTAGTGCAGGAAACCCTAAGCATTTTTTTATTTAAGATACCGAAGTAGCATCAACATAGGAAAGATTGAAATAACTTTTTTAAATGGTCACGAAGGTGCAGAAAGTAAGCATAAAGATGTTTATGAAACTTGCAAGAAACTTAAGCGAATTCAAATTGAAATAATTTTAGGAAACGCTCATTATTGGCTAAAAAATGAATGATGGTATGTTCTAAGATCTTTCATTGAAAATAATTTGAAAAATCTAGATTCACATTAATTTGATTTTTGTTCTGATGCATACCATTTCTTGATGGGCTAATCCACTGGCTACAACACCTTTAAATCTGATTGAATTAAATGAACCTTTAAACCGAGAGGTATTTCACTCTAAAAAAATCTCGTACTTCTTTGGCAAAAATTTCATCAAAAATTCATACAATCCTGTTGTTCTGAAAAATCTCGTACGCTTTTTTGAAAGAGTGAAATGTCCCTCGCATTAAACAATACAGATTTTGTAACAAATTCAAGCACAACTTAGGCCACGATGTGAAAAGCTTTGTTTACATCTGTAGATTGACTAATCAGTCATACAAATCGCGTCGTTTGTGTTTGCCAAATTTCGGTAACTTTATTCCTATTGCAACGTTAACGTACCAATAAAGAACGGAACACATCTGTAAAAGGAATGCTTGCAACATGGTGTCGTCCGCCATCAACCCCTTCAAACCATTTTGTGAGGACGACGTTGACCATTTTGAAACACGTGATTAGAATTTCGAATTTAATTCGAAAAGTTTCATCCAGTTTCATCCAAAGTTTCTTGGCTAACGAAGATGGGGGGAGGGGGGCACGTCGTTGAAAGGAGCTTTTATTACACAGAGATTCTGATACCAAAAAGGGGGCACTCGGGGGTGCTTATCCAGGGGAGGTGCTTGCTAGAGGTAGAGCCAAAATTTAGTTGAATTTCTCGAGGTTTATGTTATGCTTTTTGTTTCTCATCCCTTCGGGTGAAAGTTGTGGAAGGACGTTCGGTTAAATTCAGTTGTTGAATTATTGTCATTTTATTCTTTTGTGTGTTTCTTCTTGCCGTTGCTGTTTGGGAGTTTTTGTGAATCAGGAATTTGTTATTTGAGGCTTTCCGTGGGTTAAGCCCATCTGAAGCTAGAGATAGCCAGCTTTGTAGCTGCCTGTGTTGTTTCATGGCACTTTGGTGTTTGGATGATGATGATGATGATGATGATGATGATGATGATGATGATGATGATGATGATGATGATGATGATGATGATGATGATGATGATGATGATGATGATGATGATGATGATTAGTATCTTGATGGTGAGTACTAGGTAATTCTGTATGTCGGGATATGACCTCCTTTCTTAGTATCGTTTGAGCAAATTATTATGATATCTATCCGGGTGTGGTTTGCTTACTGACAGAATCGAAAGCTGCTAATTTTGCAGGTTCAGTATGCCCCTTTCTCACTTTATCTTAGACTGCGTTCACACGATGCCGGCACATTTTGAAAACGGTGAAAAATGTGACGGTAGCAGAATTTGAGCTAGCGTTCACACGATGCCGGAACAATTTGAAAACGGTGCGAGATTTGACAGTAAGAAACTCTTTGCAAGACTTTGATGCCATAGAAAGGTACCTACACCCTAAATTTCAATCAGTCTTGTTCCAAAAGTGTCGAAAACTGTTCTGCTTTCAAATTTTCAAGTGTTTATACGATGCCGTTTCCAAAATGTGACGGTTAGAGTTCAATTTTCAAAGTCTACCGTTTTCAAAATGTGCCGGCAAAAAATGTACCGTTTTCGTGTGAACGGGAGGCCTATCCGTCACATTTTTCACCGTTTTCAAAATGTGCAGGCATCGTGTGAACGCAGTCTTAGAGACAAACTAGGGCTTTGGTCAAGTGCTTGGAAAATATTGTTTTGTACGTGACAAGCAAAATTTTTTTTAGTTTTTTAGATGAAGTTATCCAATTGTATTTGTTCTTCCAAATGTCTGAAATATGTTTTGATTCAGATTCTTATTAAGAATAACTAAAAGCAGACAGCGAACATCCTGTGAGAAATGCCTCTCTTAAACCTGTTTATTAGTCATTGTCAGGAGGAGGAATCTTGTTGAGCGTGTTGTCTGAAACAGCTTTCCAAACAATCGGTTTTTTTTCATTTTCAGGAGGGTGGGTTGATTTTCATGTCTAATTTGGTGGTTGACAGCAGACCATGCAAAGATCCAATCAATATTCCGGTGCCTTTATTTGGCAGTCGCGGTCCAGTTGGTCGCGTTGCGCTCAGCATAGATGGAAATCTTGGCCCTGGTAATTAACTTGATTATGTGTCAACATCTGAAGGTGAACCCACCGTCTTAAAAGTCAAGAAACCATTCTTCCAGAAAGATAGCGAGTATTCTGCTTTTGGTGCAGCTTCTTTTTCCTGCCAATACAAGCACTTCTAGATTGAGATTTGAGCTCGACGCGTGATGTTTAGAATAGAGATTTGACACGTGAGGAAGAACTGAACTCGAAACATTGTATATGTGCATACTCGTATTTTTAAAGATATAAAGGTTTTTATGATACAACACGCATAACACGCATAACACACAACACGCATAACAAGCATAACACGCATAACACGTACACGCATCATTTTCTAATTAATTTGGTCTTATTTGAGCCAACTATCAGAAAATGCTCGTTTAAACTATCCGTCTGGACAGAAAGGTTTTTTAATTTTAGGAGGGTGGATTGACGTTCATGTCCAATTTGGTGGTGGACAGCCGTCCGTGCAAAGATCTAAAGAATATTCCACTTCCAGTCTTTTCAGTCGTTGATGAAACACTTCAGGAGCGTGTTCTGGAAACAGCTGGCCCTGGTATGATGGCCTCTCTTACTGTCTTACCTTTAACACGCACCACACATTTACAGTCATTAAATTCGTTTCATTATAATATTCTAAATGTGACTCAGATTTGACTTATTACTTGAGTCCTTCGTTTTTCTTGCGTAATATTTGACTTAAATGATATCACTATCATTTCAATCAGGTCTGCCACATGGATACGAGGGACTTTGGTAATAAGGCTTTGAGGACTCATTTTCATTGAAATCAAATTACGTTGAAATTCTACAAAGTCTAAAATGTTCCCCAAAAATTAACAATAACAAACTATAACGCTTCAAACTCATTTAACTAATCGAATATAAATGCTTTCGAATTAATCCAAAGTCTTTCCAGAAACTCTTCATCCTTACTAAACCTATGTTTTATATATAGAGAGATTCTTTATCTTTACTAAAACTATGTTTTATATATAGAGAGATTCTTTATCTTTACTAAACCTATGTTTTATATATAGAGAGATTCTTTATCTTTACTAAAACTATGTTTTATATATAGAGAAGATTCTTTATCTTTACTAAAACTATGTTTTATATATAGAGAAGATTCTTTATCTTTACTAAAACTATGTTTTATATATAGAGAGATTCTTTATCTTTACTAAAACTATGTTTTATATATAGAGAGATTCTTTATCTTTACTAAAACTATGTTTTATATATAGAGAGATTCTTTATCTTTACTAAACCTATGTTTTATATATAGAGAAGATTCTTTATCTTTACTAAAACTATGTTTTATATATAGAGAAGATTCTTTATCTTTACTAAAACTATGTTTTATATATAGAGAAGATTCTTTATCTTTACTAAAACTATGTTTTATATATAGAGAAGATTCTTTATCTTTACTAAAACTATGTTTTATATATAGAGAAGATTCTTTATCTTTACTAAAACTATGTTTTGTATATAGAGAAGATTCTTTATCTTTACTAAAACTATGTTTTATATATAGAGAAGATTCTTTATCTTTACTAAAACTATGTTTTATATATAGAGAAGATTCTTTATCTTTACTAAAACTATGTTTTATATATAGAGAGATTCTTTATCTTTACTAAAACTATGTTTTATATATAGAGAAGATTCTTTATCTTTACTAAAACTATGTTTTATATATAGAGAAGATTCTTTATCTTTACTAAAACTATGTTTTATATATAGAGAAGATTCTTTATCTTTACTAAAACTATGTTTTATATATAGAGAAGATTCTTTATCTTTACTAAAACTATGTTTTATATATAGAGAAGATTCTTTATCTTTACTAAAACTATGTTTTATATATAGAGAAGATTCTTTATCTTTACTAAAACTATGTTTTGTATATAGAGAAGATTCTTTATCTTTACTAAAACTATGTTTTATATATAGAGAAGATTCTTTATCTTTACTAAAACTATGTTTTATATATAGAGAGATTCTTTATCTTTACTAAAACTATGTTTTATATATAGAGAAGATTCTTTATCTTTACTAAAACTATATCTTAACGAATGATTAGTGGTACAAAATTTTAAAATGGCTTTAAGTAGCGGACTCATCTGAATAAAACATAGACGCACAATAAACTTGTATCCTGTAAGAGAACATTATCAACTCCTGTAAAAGAACAGCAATAATATAAGATAAAACTGTAACTGGATAGAAAGCTGTTAAACCTGCCAGAAAATCAAGTAATCAGTTATCAGTAATCAGTTATCAGTTGCAATAATAACGTTGTTGATAACTGATTACTTGATTTTCTTACAGGTTTAACAGCTCCCTTTCCAGTTACAGGTTTATGTTATATCATTGCTGTTCCTTTACAGGAGTTGATAATGTTCTCTTGCAGGATACAAGTTTATTGTGCGTCCATGGTTTATTCAGATGAGTCCGCTACTTAATAAAACCTATATCTCTTCACCTGCAAGATTTCTCGTCATTTCAAAAGGCCTTTCTCTATTGAACCAAGCGTCGGTTTATACGAGCTATGAACGTAAAGGCCAATTTCCACTTGAGTGAATCTGAGAGCTGAGTTTCTTATTGTTTCTTGGGAGAGAAATGCGTGTGCTATGCCCATGTTGCTTACATTAATATACTTCAACTGGAACGTTCTTAAGCTTCGCCTACATTTTGAGCCCATGTTTCCCTGCGTTTTTTTCGATCTGTTAATGCACTTCGTTCGATAGTAATGTCCTGGATCCCTATTGACCTGAGTGACATCAAGAAATCAAAGAACACAGGGAAACAAGGGATACTAAATCATAAGTGTTAGCTGCTCCGTCGTTAACTTCTTGTGACGAATTCGCCTAATGCTGAAACATTTCAACTAATTATCCATTCTGTTGAATTATATGTTTGGGTAAACGACACAGCTGTACCATTGCAGGAAAATTTTCTCAGGAATTCGCTGAAGTGAAAACTGGCCTTCTTCAGCAAAATCTAATATTTTTATGCTTGTCTAGAAGTTAGATTATCATCATCCTTTTAACAGACACATGTTTTTCGTACTTGCAAATGTGAGCGTGAATTAATTCACAAAATTCTGAGAGAAAAGATTTTGTCATGCTCTGGGAATCGGACCGATCATCCCTGAAGCTAGGTCAGTAAAGTCATTTTCAAATAAGATGTCATGTAGGATTTGCGATAACGCAAAATCACCTTGCAAAACTTTTTCATTCTTTTTTCGCTGAAATTTTCGCGTGACATTAATTCGAGACTTGTTGGAGAGACGAGATAGGCTTGTCCGAGGAAGCTATGTGTCCCTCCGTGCAGTGGTTAATGCTCATGCGCAGTAGCGTTTTGGAATTGGAGCTCTGATCACTACAAGCAAAAAACGCCACTGTGCATGAGCTTTAACCCAGTGCACAGGGGGACACATAAGCTTCCTCGGACAGAGCCTATCTGGTCTCCCCAACGAAGATAGACTTTAAATTTCTTATATAGCATAGTGCAATCTTTCAAAGTCAAAGCCTGATTTTTTCCCTATCAATTTTGCTCTCAATGTTATTTAATTATTGCATCAAATTATATTTCGTGTATCCTTATTCAAATTTTATTTTCCAGCTGAAGGTAAACCTAATATCAAGAAGAAATTTGTACCGAAACCTAGGCCTAAGCCTAAAGTTCGTAGTGAGTTCCCTGAAACATGGTTGTGGACTGAAGAAACTGTAGAGTAAGTAATTGCTTTCTTTCCTTGCAATCATAAGGTTCTCTTTCTTACAATTTTCTTGTTAAGACCATAAAATCTGACATACAGTCAACACGGGCGTATATGAACCTATGATGGTGCAATGCAGCCTGGGTTCTTGCATAATCAATTAAATAGATTTGTTTGTTTAAAATTGAAGGTTAATTTTGAAATTGCAGCTTGTAGATTCTTAGGCCACTAGGTTCTTATACGTGGGTGTTTGCTGTACAGGTCAATAAACAATTTTGCACCTGAATGTCTCACCAAGTTGTTTATCAAGAACTCAGCTCAAATTAAAATGAGAATAAGAATCGCAGAATCCGACTTGCGTGTTCCTCTTTTCAAAACGGCAAATGGGCAAGATTCAGTTGCATTTCATGAGCCAGGCCAAGACCAAAGCAGTGAAACCAACAAAGCGCGGATGTCAAACATGCACCCTCCCTTCATACCGTCGAAAGGGGTTTAAATAAGATAGGTTTCTTTTGCAGTGTTATTGGATGGCCCCCTGTAAAGCATTCTCTTGAGACTGACAAGGCTAACATGATGAAAATTAATAGACAATAAAGAAAGTGTAGAGTGTATAAAAAATGGCTTGATTTGGTGCCTCACATTCGATTTTCTTGTCGGACTTATCCCAGCTCTCGTATGCCTGTATACTGAGTATCGGCCCTGGGTACTAGGTAATTAGTCATAATTATCCCTTGTTGATTCTTAGTGATCCTTTTCTTCAAGTGAGAAAACAGGAGAAAAGATCATGGAAGTGAAAATCCCCGACACGATAACAACATGGTATGCAAGTGGATTTGCTATTTCCGATCGAGATGGCCTAGGTGTTGCGAACCCTGCTGAAATTCGCGGATTCAAAGCTGTCTTCGTATCGGTGAATCTACCTTATTCTGTGATAAGAGGAGAAATGGTTACTATCCCTGTTGTTGCTTTCAATTATCTCGATGTTTGCTTGAATGTAAGTATCCTTCCATAAATTTTGTCAACGTGTTTTATCAAATTTTGATCGCTTTTCTCCACTATAGCCTACGGCAGCTATCCATGCCTTACAGTTTCAATTTAAGAGACAGTTTTCTGTTTCCTCGAAATCTTATTCACAAAATGATTTTGTTTACAAGTTAAAGGCTTTCCATTAACTGTGTCGGTACAGAACGTTTATTCAAGCGAAGATTTTTGAATGAAAATAACACTCATTCAAGAAACATTTAACTTTTTCAGGTTCGAATGTCGATGAAAGTTTCGAAAGATTTCAAATCCAGGACTCGAAATTATGCAAATGTGTGTTTATGTGCTGGCAGATCTGCTACTGTTATGTTCAAGATAATTGCACAAAAATTAGGCCGTATAAACATCGAAGCAACTGCTGAAAGCGTCCCCAAGAATAACTGCCCAAGCTTTGTCAGTTTTGATCCAACTACACACATTGACATTGTCAGAAAGAAGTTACTGGTTGAGGTGAGTTTTTTTAGAAGACAGTAAAAGAACTTTCAAGATGGAAACCACTTTTTAAGACACCTCAGGCTGATATTTTGAGAGCTGGTACCCTCAGATAAGAAGCTTTCAGAAGTTTTTGACAAGTTTTCATAGAGACTAAACAGGCTGTTTTGAAACAATGTTTGTTTTTTGCGCATTCTCACTGTTTAGCATAGGAATCTAATTGTCAAGAAAAATTGCACGATTGGTCAGTTTATCTTTCTTTTTGCTTTGATGGCTTAAAAGAAATTCAAATTGTGTGACTATAAGAGCTCATTCTTTGATGTCTTAGTTGTTTTCAGAATCGAACGACATTTTTGCTTCTTTTTTAGAATTTTCGAATGTGCATAATAAGGATAGAGGCTCTAACGCCACTCGATCGAACCTCGTGTATAGAAATGTATAAAAATAACGCTCGATCCAGGCTCTTTTGTAGAATAGCTAAAAGGTCTATTGCAGCATGTTTTCCAGTTATGATGTCATAAAATTTCTATATCGTAAACAACAAAAGCTACAGATTTTTGGTTACCACCATGTTGTAGAGCTGTTTAAACTATGGTTTTCTCAAGAATTGCATTTCCTCTGTCAAACGAGTTATAAGTCGTTAAATCTTATTTTAATTTTGTTTTTAGCCTGAAGGTATTGAAGAGGAGTATACTTGGAATTCACTGGTTTGTCCAAACGGTATTGTTTTCTTCGTCATTGCGTTATTAAATAATTTTGCCTCATTCATTCATCATTTATTTATGATTTGTTACACCAGGTGAATTCGTATGTGAGAAATTTCTTAGTTGTGCTGTTTAAACAAGGCTCGCATCTGCCCAAGCAGGGGGTAATGCGTCAACTTTGCGTCCAATTAAAGGACAAGTCCGGAATTCGTGCAAAGCAAACTTACCAACCACTGATGCGAATTATTACCTTACCTTTATTTCACATTTGGACCTTCGGCGCTCCCTGTTCCCAACGGCCGTTAGTGCCTTGAACTATCTGAAAATTTATGCCCAATGTGGTCGCTGTGCCGCCATTCTTGCATGAGCACTCGATAAAGAGGCCAGCAGTGATTAAGAGGTGAGAAAACAGTGGGGCAGCTTGGGTTTTTCTTCGAGTGATATGACGTTATTTCGCTCAAATCGCTGATTTGAATATATAATTTCACAAACAGAAGGCGAAAAATATTTGAAAAAAGTACGATACAGTAGTCATAGCAATATTATTTTGTATTTTATTATCAATTATACAAATCCCGGACTTGTCTTCTGATTCATCTGTTGCCTGCATCCCGCCTCACATCACAAAATCACTTTAATTTTGAATTCAGCTTTTGGCATCATTACTGGCTGAGTCAGTGAAAAAGTTTGCACGCATGGGGAGCTGTTGGAGAAAAACTATGCAGTCAGTTTTCAAACTTATATGTTAATTTATACGGGAAGAAGACTTCCACATTTGATTCTGGTCCATAGTTTACTTACGATTGAAAATGAATTCAGTCCAAGCTGTCTGTTTCAGAACTAGAATTGATATGGCATATAAGTCAGGGCCCCTGAAAACCTGCCCTTTATGACTGACGGGGCTACAGTGGTAAAAAAGTAAAACTAGAAAGTAAAACAAAAAGAATAGAAATGAACCAGAATCTATCATTTTCATTCCCACTTGAATTCCTTACCAGCATTTTTCTGCTTCTTTTGTCTGAAAGATGAGTGCTTTACCTAACAATATTTTCCTATTTAATTTAGCCCTTTACTGATAGATCCACATTTAAGTTTTGAATATCGACCACATACCTCTTATGCAACAGCGCACCAATCGTGTCAACTTTTTAGAAAAACATTTCCCAATCACATTCTGATTACTTTCAGACAAAACAATGGCAGAAAAAGCCAAGCTTGAAATTCCAGCTAACGTCGTTCCTGAATCTGTATATTCAGAATTGAGAGTTATAGGTAAGATTTTTATTCAATGCATATCCTTGTTTTCAAGACAAATGACGGGGATTTAAGGCAACTTATATCAGGGGCCTGAGCAATCTAAATAATTATATTTTTATACATCTTTGTACGAGAGGTTCCAATGAGTGGTGTTAGATTTTCTATTTCTTTTGTGCACACACGAAATTTCGACAAAATGTATCAAAGTGCCATTCGATTCAGATTCTTTTTTTAGAATAGCTAAAAAGTTCTATTGTGAGTTTGCTCAACCTCGATCCCAGGGTAACAGAGGCGAGGCTGAAGACAATGATAGCCCTGGAATCGAGGTTGGAGTTTGCTTACATCAAAGATTTATGAGAACTTTCCTGTCATATTTATAACGAAACTTTCAACAATTTTAGTATGATGAATCAAACATTTTATTTTTACAGGTGACTTGATGGGACCAAGCCTGTCGAATATCGATAGCCTGTTGAAGATGCCATATGGTTGCGGTGAACAAAACATGTTGAATTTCGCCCCAAATATTTTCATTATGCAATATCTCAAAGCGACCAATCAGCTGACTGAAGCAATCAAAGACAAAGCTACGGGCTACACCCTTCAAGGTAGGGTTCCTCAAAGTTGATTTCTCTCGTTTGTTTTGATCTATTGATTGAGGTATTGAGTTATTGATTGAATGAGTGTTGGCTGATTTGTCGATTGTTTGATTTATTGATTAATTGATTTGATGATTGATTGATTGATTGATTGATTGATTGCAGAGAGAGTTTATCATTATTTATGCTCTGCAATATTTTTTTAAGGTTACCAACGAGAGCTTTCCTACAAACACTCAGATGGTTCCTACAGTGCTTTTGGAGACAGAGATCCAGAAGGAAGCATGTGGTACATATTCTTTCTCATTGATTGATTTTTTAGGGATCAATTTGTCAAGATTGAGAACAAAGAGTTATGCCCTTGGGAAGTTTGAAAACTTCTGCATTGAAAACATTTCAGAAATCAGCTTACTGCCATCTGAAATTCCAGTTCATCATTCTGGAATTGACTTTGCATGAAACTTAGAAGCTTTGTTTTAGAGAAAACACGAATTCAATCCAATTTTCTTTTTCGATAATATTTTCGTTAGCAATTCAGTTCCAAATTACTTTTTAAATCTTTATTTCTTAGTTAATTTAGCTATGACATTTTATTTTTTCATTCACTTATTTAGTTTCACGTTAATTCGTTGATTAATCAGTTCATTCACTAAGTCATTTGTTCTTCCAAAAGGTTAACTGCCTTTGTGCTGAAATCTTTTGCCGAAGCTCGTGACTTTATTGAGATTGACAAGAAAATTATGACTGAAGCAAAACGATGGATTTTACGCAAACAGTCAAGAGATGGATGCTTCCCAACGGTTGGATCTCTCCATAATAAAGCTATGAAGGTATCTATCCCTCTCTTTTATAAGCTTATAAAGTTTAGAACATGGTTTACATACAATCAACATACAACTACATAACGACACCACAGGGAGCATGGAATTTCATAACAATCCTGCGGCCATTCAGAACTGATTTGAAGTCCGTCTCATTATTTCGTTTACTGTTTGCTCCATCCTTTATTACAAAAAACTTTTTATTGCTTATGCAGGGAGGAGTGAAAACCCCCGTCACGTTGACTGGATATGTTGTGCTATCATTGCTAGAAGCAGGCATGCCCCCAAAAGTAAGTTTAGATTCATTTTATTTCATTCATTAAGCAAATTGCGATTGAGTCCTTTTATGTGTCACTTCTGGATGCGAGAATCAAGATTCGAATTTATTTCAAAACGTTCCAGTTATTGACGTAAAAGATTCTATTGCTTTTTTACGTTCGAAAATTCGATAGGCTTCTACAAAATGTAGGAAAGAGTCTCCCATTCCGCGCTCTTTTTGCAGAATAAGTAAAAAGCACATATAGGCATTTTCCATTGTGTCTTAAAACATTGGCTCTTGAAATTCACAATTGACTGTTGTCCTTTCGATGGATTGGGCAGTTTGTTGAATGTTGTTGACCCCTGAAAGCGGAATGATTTGCGGCCGGCTGCAGTGTAAACTGTAAACAGCAAATTAATTTGTACCTCGTTGCAAAAATGTGATTAATGTTTTTATATTTGATCGTAGAATTCTCACATAGCTCGAGCAATCAATAGATGCATAGTGCCGGAATTGAAAAATATCAATGATACATATTCTCTGACAATTTTATCGTATACTTTGATGAAAGCAGGCCGACAGCAAGAACTTAATTATCTGCTTAAAAGGTTGGAAAAAGCTGCCATTAAAAAGGGTAAGAATCTTTTAAAGAAATTGCATTAAAAAAGTTTTTATTGTTGTTCTACTTGAAGGCAACCATCATCAAATTTTCCATCATGAGATCGTGTAACCTTCCCCTGTTCCAATTTTTTTCCTTCGCTGATATGGTTTTAGAGTTATCCTTCATAACCTTTTTTTAGATTTAAGTGAATAATTTGCTGTAGTAAAGTAATCTTTTCCTAACATGAAGGCCTCCTTTTCATCCTGTATTCAAATAAAGCTAATAACTCTCATCTGACTCATTTGGTAAATTTAGATCCTTTAAAAGCGAGGATCCTAACTTGAAGATATGTATTTTAGATACAGTTTTAATCTAAACAAAGAAACTGAGGATTAAGAACTTCCAGGCTGAGTTTTGCTTAATTAAGTACCTCTACATATGCCAGTTTTGGAGTACAACAAGTCAAGTTTGTGCAGTACAAAAATATTTAACCAGTTGTCAATTGATTCCAGCATATGCTTACAAAAACAGTGATTTAAGAACCTTTTCAGACTATTTTTCTGTAGCGTGGCCTGCAGACAAGAACCACGCCAGCCTGAGAAGTTCGTAGGTTTTTATGTGGGTTTAAAAAAACTCAAATTGTTGATAATATGATGCAAATTTTTCAATCAGATGGTACACGACATTGGGAAGAGCAAAAACCAAAAGTCAAAAAGGCTGCACCAATTTCCTGGTGGTCTCCCCCGTATTACCAAGCAAGTTCTGCAGATATTGAAATGTCAGCTTATGCATTGATGGCACTCGTACCGGAGGGTGACAAAGCTGCAGCTGTAGCCGGTGTAGACATTGTTAAGTGGTTGTCGCAGCAAAGGAATAGTCTTGGAGGCTGGTCATCTACCCAGGTACGCTAAATTCATTTGCTTTTCAAAACATGATGACACTCATTATCTCCCCCTCCCTCCTTGCTACCAAGGTTGTTTTCTTCAAGATATGACCCCTTCCTTTCATTTACCGTAGTGACGTTGTGTACATAGAAAACTTTCTAGGCAAAGCATTAATTTGATTGTTGTGTGAAATAAGACGAATTGATATCGCTCCTCAGTCATCTGATAGACCTAGTCTAATTTGATTCTACCACAATAGACCTTTTAGCTATTCGGAAAAAGAATCTCAATCGAACGATATTTTGCTACATTTTGTAGAACTTTCGAATATGCACAATAGTGATAGAAGCTCTAACGCCACTCGATCGAAGCTCGTGTATAAAAACGCATAGAAATAACGCTCTATCCAGGCTCTTTTGCTGAATAGCTAAAAGGTCTATGATAGTGTTCCAACCATTGTCATAATATTTTGATTTTGAAAAAAGACATTTCAAAGACAGAAAAAAGAAACGTTATTGGTAGAAAATTCCCGACAAGATTTAAAAGCCAATTTCACAAAGTACAGCCGGATTTCTTCTTGAACGCAATCTATAACATAAAAACCATAACAGCCATGTTTGAAAAATTTACAATCTTTTATACCGATTTTTACTGTTTTATGCAAGCATTGGCTAAATTCGCTGTTATTGTTCATGGCAATTGAAATATGTCTTTTTTATATAGGACACCGTTCTTGCTATGCAAGCATTGGCTAAATTTGCTGCAATTGTTCATGGTGGAAAGCTTGATTTAAAAGTTGATGTTTCTGTCCCTGAACTTACTCATCAGTTCATTGTCAATAATGAGAATACCCTTGTTTTACAAAGAATTCAGGTGGGTTTCAGAATCACATGTTTATATTTGAAATGTAAGTTTGAGAGATTTGGAGGGTATGTGTTTATGGATGCGTTGTTTTTCATTTGTTATATGAAAAACTAAGAATTTGAGGCAGTAATGAAGGCTCTTGAAATTATCAGATTGTAAGCGTTTCTTATGGATTTTTTTACAAGTTCCATAACAGTCTATACGTTTACTTCCATTGCCCTCGTGAATATTTCAAAACAATGTTGTTTGAAGCCATTCCAATGTTTAGACTTTTCCAAGTAATGCAATGCAGGAAACAAGCGAAAATAAAATAAAAGTATGCTAAGGATTCCTTGACTAAAAATTTATAATTTCTTCTATGATATTTCCTTGTTAGTTTCTTATATAATTTTTCCGAGTGATGGAGTTCCTTAATTTTTAGCGATCTGAGAGATGACTTCCTTTTTAGCTCTTTTTTATTCAAAAATTCATCTATGTATATTTATGAATCATCATTTAATAGAACATTCTACCGGTTGAATCAAAAACACGCCCGGCGTTTGAAAGGCTACTGCTCCCTGAATATATGAGCAATGATATTTTGCAATATCTGATTAAATAGCTAACATATTCAATTATTTTTATAGATTTTCTGGCTACAATCGGTCACTCCGTTCAGATTCTGTAAGCGATTTTCTAAAATGAATCCCTTTCAGAAGCCTTAAAAAACGTGTTAAAATTACAAGCAAAAATCCCTAATGTGTTTACCTCACAGCGATGACTTTCAGCACACTTCAGCATGTGCTTTCGTTTTGGTGGGTTGAAAAGTCTCCCCCCTAGAATGAAGTCGTTTTGGTGGGTTGAAAAGTCTTCCCCCTATTCAGGGGGGAATTACATTCTCCCATGAGGACAAAATATATGTGCACATCCAAGAGTCATTGTTGCTAGGAAGGAGAACAGAGGGAAATTTTGCTTGCTGTTTTCGCTCGTTTTTGCAGGTTTTCGAAAGGGGCTTTCTGCAGAAAATCTCTTATTTCGACGGGAAGGAATGACGGATTAAAGCCGGGTAAATACTGAACATAATTTGACATATCGAGGATAAAACAAGAAAGTTTTCAACATCATTGCTCTGATATTCAGGGATCAGGATTTTTTCAAACGCCTGGCGTTTTTATTGACTCACCCGGTAGCAGAGATATCATAAAAACCATGTATACAGTGCATCGTTTTAGCTGCGTTTCTGTTTTTTTAACAAAGCACGATCCACATCAGTATTTTATTTAAGATTGAAATAACATTTGATTCTTTCAGATCCCACCGAAATTTCCAACAGTGCTGAAACTCCATGCAACTGGAAAAGGATGTGCTCTTCTTTCTGTAAGAATGTCATTTTTGTTTCTCCCTAAATTCACTATACATGCGTATTATGATTATGCAGTTTCCTATAAACAGAGGCTGATACTTAGCGTTAATCAGTTGCTCTGAAGATACGCTATTGGGTGAAAGTAGTCAGCATTGAAGGAAAAAAGAGAAAGCGCCAAAGACCACATTGATGCCTGTTTTCTATGAGTGGTTAAGGCCTCTTTAACGGTGTACTATATATTATGATTATCAGATTCTTGATTGCACCAAACTGATCATAAGTTTGCAAATTGATTGATATGAATAGCAAGGAATTCAAAACGTCAGCGCAAGGATTTTTCTCCCTTTTACTGTTTCCCAGTCTTGCCAGTTTCTGTAAAATATAACAGCAAAGACAAAGCAAACTGAAAATGTTTTTACTCTGCGCCACGTGAATTTTTTTCAAACATGTTATCATTTCCCACATTTCACAGGCCTCTGTAAAATACAACGTTAAAGACAAGCAAAAAGAGCCTTCATTTGCACTTTCTGTCAATTTGGAACCTCTGAAAAGCAACAAGAAAATGACACATGGACGGTGCCGATCTCAACGAATGAATATCCGTGCTAAGTATGTTGTTTTTCCTTTCGTAATTCAGCTGTTTCGTATCCATCTTGACGTACAGTCTATCTCAAATAAGATTTTACATGAAAATCCCCGTGAATACATCAGTTGAGGTGTTTTGTCTCAATAAATTTTCGTTATTTCAAATCTCACGCTATCTCTAATTAGAGACAGACCTTAATTTCATACTATCCACCTCTTCATAATTCTGTTCGTTAAGACGAAAATAGCCATTTTTCTGTTTTTATTTACCGTAAATTGGCCGTTGGCTTACGAATTCCGTATTGTTGGTGCTGATATCTGTCACAGTTGCGGAGCTTTGAATTAGATTCTATCTCGCCAAGGGTTGAATAAATTATTGTTGTTACGCAAATTTTAATGACTTACTTTCTCGCAGAAGATTTCTTACATAAATGAAAAGTTCAGGTCTTTCACCAAAATGTGTCATTGCTGAAATCCTGATCTGTTAGATTGATTATTTATTTTCAAGATGGCTGAAAGATGACACCTCCAACATGGCTATCATTAGCGTTAAGATGTTATCAGGGTTCGAACCAACAACCGACAGTCTTGACAAGGTAAGTTTTTTGGTCAATAGATTTTTATATTCTTTTTAGGACATATTTTAGTAGCTTGGTATTACTTGTTTCATTGAGCCCTAAATATGTGACAATTGCATTGCCTTTCGCTTTGCTTTAGAATCGAATATACAAAATCCGTCAGGTAGATCCTTAAAGTTACCCTTCTTCTTTCGTCATAAAGTCGCGACTTCTCTTAGAAACCGCCTTTCGCATGCACAAGGCGATAGTTTGCCCGAATTTGTTTCACGGCAACTTTTGCTGCTGTTTTGTTTCGAATTACCGGTTGAGTTACTGACAGAGAAAAATCGGTAAAGTTTTTTGACACTCATTTAAAGTCAGTTGATCAATCTCCTGATAAAACATTTTCTCGACTTCTTTAACATATTTCGTTCTATGAAAACTTGTGCCATGAATGCAAAAGGCAATATGATGCTGTTTTCTTTCACATGAATCTATATTCTTGCTATTTTACTATATTTTGGTATTTAGGCCGTGTTCCGTGATCCACTGCTCAAGGAATATGAAAAGAAAGGCAAAGCTTGGGTCTTTTATTACAGCAGGGTATGTTCACTTTTATTTTCTCTGACCTGAATTGCACGTTACAACTGGGCATCTTTTCACATACAACGTGGTTTATAAATTCCCCATTAGTCCCTTCAGTGTCATCACCAGTCATACTCATTATCCCCACCAGTCAGTGAATGGAGGTTGAACACAGATTTGATAGAAGACTCACTACAATAATAAAATATGAATATTTATATCAACCCCTTTTGTATCAACTCTTTGTTATCAGATTTTTTCTTTCATTTTACACTTTGTGTGGATGTTAACTTTCTATTAGATAATTTTCTTCTAAAAAATTCATCACTGTCAGAGAGTTATTAATACTTCAAATGATTGCCTGGATGCTCCATTGAGCCGTCTTTAGTTGTGTTTTCAATGGATTTCCCACCAGTAAAAAATCCTTGCAAGATGCCCATACGCACAACTTGCGTTATATTACCTCAAGCCAACGAAAAATGTTGATTTTATACCCGTACAATTCTTCAAGGCGTGTTGTGCAATGATTCCGATAAAAGTAGCGAAAGTATTTGAAGTGGTACTTGGAACCATCTCATAAACTTAAGTTACAAGAGTTGCAACAGGGCGTGTAGTCTGCAGGATTTCTATAAATGGCAAACTGTTCTGGCCTTAACTCTTTCCAACGTCCAAAACATGGACTGAAAAGGACCGGAAATTCTGAGAAATGCATGAATTACCATATTTTTGAAGCGTTTAGTTTTAACGTGCAGCAACTGAATCATCAAGGGCTGCAACGATGGAACAACTTTTTATTTTGATGTCATTTTGAACTTTTGATAAATCAGTGCTCAAATTCAAATTGTTTCCTTTAGATCAAAGATGTCTCCCTCAGTTTCAAAGTGAAACAGACTAGGATTGTTCAGAACATGAAAGCTTCTTCTGTGACTGTTTATGATTACTATGATACAGGTAAATTTCATTCTTCACAATTCAACATTGTTTTAGTTTTGATTTCTTTTCACAATGTCTTTTAGTAATTTAACTTGCTTCTTTAAGACAATTTTCACATGATACCAGCACAATTTTAACACGATAGAAAAATTCGACAGTGACATTGATATTTTTATTCTTATAGATAAGTCTGCAACAGTTTCATACGACGTAACAAAGAAGATGTGTGCTTGAGCTGGCTTGAGCTGGCTAGAGCTGGCTTGAGCCTGCTTGAGTTTTCTTGAGTTTGCTTGAAGCATTAAGAAGGACCATATTCATTTGGAACTCTTTGACGTAAATCAGATTTTGCAAAAACTTTGACTTCAAAGATTGATGTCATAACCAGTAGTTGAAACTGTTTTTGTCAGTTTTATTTTTTACCTATGTATTTGTACTTTTTATCTCTTTTACACTTTATAATCATTCATGATCAGTTTGCTGGGTGACCCTCGTTTATTTTCTTTGACTGACCTTTACATGCTCGATTTTTGCCAAGTAATGTTTTAGGATTTTGACTTAGTTGATAAAAAGGGACTAGTGATCGTGGCCATTTTGGTAAGAAAGTGTGCAATTAGTTGTAATAGATGTGCTGCGGAAGATTCGATCTTTTCTTCAAAATTTCTTTACATGAAATCAAGATCTTTAAGACTTTTCAATGACCGTACTCATCCAATCAGGGACAAAATAAATGGTTATGGACCTTTCGCTACTCTCGACGCAAATCGATCAAACCTGGCGTGTAAAAAGGCACAAAAATATAAACATCGCTCGTTCTAGGCTGTTTTGAAAAATAGTTAAAAGGTCCTCAAAATGCAGCACAAGGAACTGCAGCATCAGCTTTGCACCCAAAGAGTGAGGAGCTAAGAAAGAAACTTCTTGAATTTAATCAACGACATTTTCTGTGATGAAAAGAATAATTCAGGAAAAGAATTGGAAAGTGATGATAAATATTTCAGATGGTTTGGATTAAGCCCCTACTACCCTGGTAAAACTACGAACCTCTGGTCGGGTGCATTTAGCCAATAGATCAAACAAAGGATTTCCTGTGGAAGTTCAAAATATTTTGAAAAGTTTGTAAACTCAAAAACTAAACAGTTTTTGGCAAATATTTTTTAAGGTTACGGTAAACGTTTTCTGTGTGAAAATATCAATTTTTCGATTTCTTCATATTCTGTTAGCCGAACTTTCAAGGCACACAATGATACATTGTTTGAAGCTAACAGAAGTTTTGAAAATGGAAGAAATTTCGTGTAAACGAAGGTTTCCAGAATTTTTTAATCAAAGTTTTTGGCATAACGGAAAACCAGACCCAGGACCAGTAGGACCGGACCCTAACGGACCGGACCCCGGCAGAATATCCATTCATTTCCATGTTTCCAGGTGACTGACTGGGTACATTGATAATGGGCTACTTGCTTTTTTACACACTAGAGCCTATTTCTTGGTACCTAGAAAGCCCTCTGAGGTTTAACAATGTATCATCTTAAAATGAAGAAAGCTAAGACAGTTGGTTGTGGTAGTTTTGTTTTGTATTGGATTTTGGCATTGTATGTTACTTGAATCTTGTTCTGAATGTCAATCCCGGGGGGGGGGGTACTTCACTTTGGGTAAGACGGGGATGTGCGCCAGTTTTGGGTAGTTTTTGGCCTGAAAATTCTGGGATTGGGGTATCCTTTTACTGGAAAATTTCTGTGATTGGGGTATACTTTCACTCGGAATTTTCTGGGATTGGGGGTTACTCAAAATTCTGTAATGGGTGTTGAATGAAAGTACAACTTGATAAATTTTCGAGCAACACGTGGTCAGTTTCAGGTGAACTGATTTCAAGTATTTTTGTGTTGAAAAACGTCCTCAGATCAGAACCTCGTTCCAATGACCACTTGGAACCAAAATAATCGTTCCCAGCCCTCTATCCCTTATCCTTTTGACGTCGAATTGCTTTTGTTACTTCTTCGATTGGGTATCAATATCTGACATATATTCTGGGATTGGGTATCAATATCGGACCAAATTTCTGGGATTGGGTCGTAACAGAAATCCTTGCGGCGCACACCCCCGTATGAATTTATAGTGAAGTACCCCCCCCCCCGGGATGTCAATGAGAATCTTGTCCTTGGGAAATTGAAGTGAGTTACAGGGCCTTGCTAGACTTTATCATGCGTAGATCTTCGTGGGTCTTCGTTCCTTTCAACTGAAAGTTTGTCTGTTGATTAGATGATCAATGTAGCAGATTGTGCATTCTTGCAGTTAATGTGGTATCCAAAGTTTAGTTATTTCTTTTCAGCGATGATTGTGTTGGTCTTGTCTTCATTTTTGAAATGAAAGTTCTGTACCGTCATTACAAACTCACGACGAAAAGGAATTGGCATTCACAGGGGTCGGGTCCGTTAGGGTCCGGTCCTATCGGTCCTGGGTCTGGTTATTCCGTTATGCCAAAGTTTTTGTTTGTGGTCTTCAAAATCCATACCTAAATGCTTGACCTGTTAAGCCGATAATCCCAAAGTCCTTGTGGTTTGTGTGCAATAGCATTGTGCGTTGGTGTATCATTATGTTTATAGGGTAATTATTTGAAGGGTGAATTTCAAATAATTGATTTTTAAGCCTAAATGGCTTGATCCGGATTAGTGTGGTTCATGTGGTCCCGATGTGTACTTTACGACTGCAGAACAGTAAAAACCTTTTTTCTCGGGACTCAAAAATCCATGAGGTACAGGTACGAAAAAGCTATTTTGTACCCTTTGAGCCAATCGAATCGCTCGAAAATTTGCAGATGGCCAGGACAGACTTGGAGCTTGGAAAGTGTGTCCCAAATTCTTTGTATGTGTCCTGGTCCGTCTTTTATAGCCAAATACAACTGTGGGAGGGCAGAAAAATCAATTGCTATTTTTTGACAGCATGTAGTTTCAAAGAGAAAAGGAATTTGAAAAATTTGAGACACACTTTAAAAGCTTAGGATCTGCACTTCCTGCTGATGTAAGTCAGATTCTGTTACCTCAAACGCAAGGGTACAAAATAGCTTTTGAAGGTGGTACACTCTTTGAAGCAATAAATTTGCCTGGAAAATATCATTTTACGATATTTGCCAATAATTTTGGTATGGTTAGAATCCCCAAATCTTGTGCATCGAATGATGTATAGTTTACCTACATTCCGTCAATAGTTCGGAACGCTCCTTCCCAGTCTCTTGCCTTCTCCTCATGATGTGAAAGATCCTTAAGGTTACGGTAAACGTTTGTGGCACGAAATTTGGTTTTCGCTCATTGTTCATAACAAATATTCAAAAATTACAATAATACATACCTCTTTTTGGGTATGTATTATTGTAATTTTTGAATATTTGTTATGAGCAATGAGCGAAAACCAAATTTCGTGCCACAAACGTTTACCGTAACCTTAAGGATCTTTCATATCATGAGGAGAAGGCAAGAGACTGGGAAGGAGCGTTCGAAAAGACAAAAAACTTGTTGCTGCTGTTGTTGTGGTCGTTTGCTGCTGAGAACAGCGATTAGCGAAGCAAATGCGAAGCTGTGAGAAAAATTCGTCTGAAGAAACGGGCTGATAGTTGACAGAAAATTGAAGAAATAATGAGTAATTATTTACAAGAACAGAAAAGATTAATTGAGGAAAAGAAGAGGCAAGTTTTGGAGCGAACAGCATTGAAGAAAACTGAAGGAAATGTGCGAGAACCATCATCAGCAATGTCGACAGGTCCAAATGGGCCTAATCTAGCAGGAGCGAATTTGCTGGCGAATGATGGGAATTTCCTTGCAAGATTTCAAGCAATGCAGAAAGAAGCCCAAGCAAAGAAAGAAGCAGAGGGCAAAGATTCAAGCTCAGGAAAACTAAAAATCAATTTAGGAGGTGTAAAAAAGAAAGAAATTAAACCAGTTACAAGCACACTCCCAAGACCAACAGCTTTTGAAAACCCAGAACCATCATCGAATTCTGAGGAGGGTAAGTTTGATGCTTGTGAGCACTTCCCCCCAGGATTTTGTTTTGAAACCCATGTATTTCATAATCTTATTTGAGAAAAGATGTTTGTGTAGTTGCATTTTAACTGAAATGTTGAAACAGCACAACTTGTAAGTAAGGACATAAGACTGACAGAAAAATGTTCAGTTCTTACCTTAGAGGAAGATGTGTTAAAAGCAGCAGAAGAATTGGCAATGAAGGTTGCAAAAGAAGGGGATGAAGCAGAAGCACTTGCCAGGATGAAACATCACAAAGATTCCAAATACAGGTAACAGTATGTCACTCATCCCCCCTCCCCTCCAAACCTCAACGCAAATGCTGATAGTTAAGCTTTGCAGAAGTGTGCATATTTAAGTAACAATGTCAGCTTGAATTTTTGCAAATAGTGTTCTCATATACACCAGACTTTGCAGCCAGAAAAGTTGGGATGGTTACCTGGCCAAAATCTATCATTTACACAAGGGTGCACAGCCTCAGTGGGCTAAGAACAGAAACTAATTCAAAAAATTTGAATTATAAGCAATGAGCAAAATACTGTTAAGGTACAAAGAACAGTTTTTATGAACAAAATTTGACAAGTTGTAATCCGCTAAGTGTGGGTTTTCCCTTAAGGTTATTTTATGAATATCTCTTTTTGAATACAGATTTCTATTTGATGAGTCACACCCTGCATTTATCAAATATAAAGAGTTATTGAAGGGATTTAAAGCAAAAAATGAAAGCAATCAACAACAAAGCATTGCGAGAAGGAAACGGAGGAACAGATGGGATGAAGTTTCAGAAGAAGCATCATCATCATCATCAACTGCTACACAAAGTTCATCATCAAATCCACCAGATATCATGGAAGAATTTCAAAGAGCCAAAGCATTGATTTTACAAAAAGCAGCTGAGGCAAAAGCAAAAGGGGATCAAAGGACACTAGATGTTGAAAGACAGAAACAAATTGAAACCCAAAAAGAGGTATGTATTATTG
This sequence comes from Aurelia sp. 3 sensu Dawson et al. (2005), assembly GCA_964020215.1. Classification (NCBI taxonomy): domain Eukaryota; kingdom Metazoa; phylum Cnidaria; class Scyphozoa; order Semaeostomeae; family Ulmaridae; genus Aurelia; species Aurelia sp. 3 sensu Dawson et al. (2005). The sequence goes on from OZ026580.1 coordinate 22,546,586, forward strand.
TAATTTTTGAATATTTGTTATGATTTGATTCAATTGATTAAACTCAAATGCAATAAAAGAAAACCAAAATCAAATGGTAAATGAATTCTGAAAGATGATTGACTAAGTTAACAGTAGTCACAAAAGTGTACCCACCAGCTATGTTTTGTTTCTCAATCAATTTTGCAGCAACTTTTGTCTCTCTACTGGTTTGTATGTTGGCTCATTTATTGTTTCTATATTTTTTTCTTTACATGCTTAACATTTTATTTGCAGGTTATAAGACAAGAACGAGTCACTTGTTTAGAACATACAATGGTATTGTCTGTTTCCAACCAACACCTACACTAATTAGTTACATATCTTGACTTGAAGTGAAAATTCCACCAGAGTGTATATTTTTGGGCAATGTTGTTTTATGACAAAGTCTTCATCATCATGTTGTGGAATATCCACTCATAAGGGTGCATTTTTTGTTGCATAAGAGTTTATAATTAACAGTAAGGCTCTTGCAAACATGAATATATAGTATTAAAATTTTGTAAGTGCAACTGAATAGCACTTATAAGTGGTAAAGAATATCATGTATATATAATTTGTGATACCTTGTTTTTAATACATACCAGATAGAAGCAATGTACAGAAGAATAATTGCGGAAGAAGCAATTAAAGCCAAGACACAGGCCAGAAATAATCAGGATAAACCAAAATATGAATATGATTCTGATGAAGATTGCGCTGAAGGAACTTGGGAACATAAAAAGAGGAGACTTGAAATGGAAAAAACTTTAAGTAAGTCTACAGTACTGTGTCTTCAAATTTATTTCCACTTTTTTCATAGATATTAAGTGATAAAAATATCATTTATATAAATCATATACAGGATAACAGGATGGAATTTGACAGCTTTATTAGTCCCCCTTGATTATGGAATTATTGTCAGAGCTTGGAACTGTAAGCTTATTTTGATGATTTTTGCTTGAATTGGTTGTATTCTCACTTCTTGATTATATACTAACTAGTTTCTCATCAAACAGTAAGTTTTCCTGGTGATGAAATGTTCCTTTTCAAGTAAGTTGTGTTAATTGAAAGTCTTAGCTTGATATTTCACAAAAGAAGGTTGACTTCATAGGGTTTTTTTTAAATTTCAAGATATGATTTGAATATGAAAAAGAGAAAGAATGACAGTCAAAAACATTATCATAGTAATGTACCCCTTGTTCACCAAAGACCCCAACACCAATCAATCATAAACCTCATAAACAGCACACAAAAGTGCAACTTTAATAATTTCAAAAGAAAGGTTTGTACTGTTCCATGTCATTATCACACCATATTGTTCATTCTGCTTTTTAGCCATTTTGCTTGCTAAGTGCTTCATGAAAAGATCACACTTTCTTCCAATTTCACCATTTGTACAAAAAAACAATTATGTAAAAGTACAACCTGTATATCACTCGATGTAAATAAGCTCTTTCTTTCGTTTTCATGTTGCCTAAATATCGGCGCTGTGCTTCTGCTTTGGTTAGTAGGGCAAAGGATATAAATTTCAGGTTATTGAGAAACACGGAAATTGAAAATATTAATGATTTGTTGTTCAGTTGAGTTAGTTCAATGTCAAAGTTATTTGTGTTTGTTTCAGGTGAGTCCATTGTAGCCACCGAACGAGGGAAGGGGAAACATCATATGGGAGATTTCTTGCCCCCAGAAGAACTTGCAAAATTCCAAGAGAAAGTAAAGGCCATAAAAGAAGGGAGAAAAGCTGATTTATCGGATTATGCGGAATTCAAAATAAAAGAGGATAATATCGGATATAAATTATTGCAGCAGGCAGGATGGGAAGAAGGCAAAGGATTGGGAGCAGAAGGAAAGGGTATCACACAGCCAATAAACAAGTATGCATTTGTTTTTATTTTCATTACAACAGCTAAAACCTTTGCCAAAGCCCTTGTCACAAAACGTGCAGCTCCCCAAATTCTATGTTGATGATTTCACCAACAAGAAATGTGTCTTGCATCGAATGCCTATTGTCATGATGACAAAATATTGAATTAAGATACAAGGGAGCAACATAATGTTGATCAGATTATGATTAATGATAAAGTCTAGGCGTTTTATAGTATCATCATCAATCGCCAGAGCTCATTGGCTCTTGAAGAGTTGGCATAGTTAGGCAATCTAGGCGATATCCTATTTCATAAAAATGCGAGAATAAATGGCTTTGTTAAAACAGTTGTGCACGGTTTAAATGCTCTCTGCTGCATCATGTAATGTCTCTGTTTTCTATGTTTCTTTTCACGGGGGCTAAATCGTTTGACAATTCTGTAACTGGAGCGGAAAAACTCGCTCACATCTCAGTCCCGTTAAATGTATTAACAGCTGATGATAAAGTGGTTTGATTTTCAATGTGCTCCGTTTGTTACATCAAGTAAAATCAAAGTTTCTTTGTCTTCATTCTGAGGGGAGCAACATCTTTTGACAATTCTGGAGTTGGTGTTGAGAAACCTCATGAAGTTGAAAAGGAAGATGACGAATTCGATGTTTATCGTAAAAGGATGATGCTTGCTTACAAATTTCGTCCAAATCCACTCGTAAGTTTGTTTTCCTATTGCCAATTTCAAAATTTGCATTAATTCATATTTCTTCGAGAATGTGTAATGATAGTTTGAAAAAATCTAAATTCCCTATCTTACAAAATGATTCTTATCTCGAGTAAGAAGTCAAAACTCCTTTTGGTTAGAAGTCTTGTATGGCTAACCAACAGCAAAGCTAGCCTGCTTGCAGCCTCAACACTCCTTTCGCGGAGGAGGAATGTTGAGGCTGCGTGCTAGCTAAATCAAAGCATGACTTATATTATGTTCAACATTCAGCTCAGTTTCAAAATATCTCTTTTGTTGATAATCAACTGAGTTTTGTACTTGCAAGCCTGTGTTTGGTATCTACGTTTGTAACGTGCGAGTAAATACAAGGTAAAACGTTTGGTGAGCTGTGGAATAAAAACAACGTGGCTGATAGTTTAAATTAAAATGTTAATCTATTCGTCAAAGGCTAACTTAAATGTGAATCACTCACCTTTGGACCATTACACCACCCAGAGTTTAGAAACATGGCTGAAAGAGAATTCAATCTTCCATTTTCGTTCATGACAGCCTTTGACTGACAGATGAACATTTCAATTCGACTTGCTTCAAGTGTCGCTCTCTCCTCCCCATCGTTTTTTGTTGATCAAGACCCATGAAGACTAAACGTTATGACTTTTTTACTCACGCGGATAGTGGCTATCTATGCAATAACTGAATGTGATACAGACTGCGAAAATATTTAAAGCTTACAAACTTCTTGACTCTTTGTGATTCACGCAGAATATTTCACTGTTACAGAACAATCCAAGAAGACCATACTACTGAGGATGCTCATCATTGGAGCTAAAGATAAAAAATTACTTCAAAATGTATAATTGAAATATCAGTAGATAGAATTTTGTGATAACTAGTAGGTGCAATCTTTAGCTTGTTGATTTGAATTTTCTTTGCTGTAGCATAACATTATTTCGATTCTTTCCTTGCTCAAACTCTGCGTGCCAACTTCTTCAAATTTATGATTAAGTTAGAGTGACAAAGTAGAAAATTCGGTGAAATTTTATTTAAAGATACTGAAATTTTGCATCATATTATTTCGTCCACCAAATTCCGTTCCAAATAAACAATGATTAATTTCGTTGCTTTTCAAAACTTTATTTTTCAATAAGAAGTGACGAATGTTACAGGTTTTTTATGAGGAACCCTGGATCATTTACACCTTATATTTTTCTTCAAAATCGTAAGTTACTAATGTTCTATTAAAGGGAATAGACATGGCTATATCTCGTAGCTGCTATAAATAGGCTATAGAAAACGCCTACGCATCCATTGTTTCTTTGGCTCCACAATGAAGCCACACGTGTTGAAATTATCAAATTCAATAGATTATATTTTTAACCTGGCCCGGGCCAGCTTTTACCTATGTCGATTCCCTTTAATATTTCTTGACGTTCATTTCCGCCTTCGCTGTATTTTCGAGACTCTGAACCTCTGCGAGGGCTTTTGCCATCATGAAACTGACAGCACACGGAGTATTTTGCCTAGCAACAACAACAACAACAGTTAGGCCACTGCTAACAAAGATGGAAGATTGGAGAGGACCACTTCAATTTATTTGTACGATTGTAACCATTGCATTCTTTTCAACTGGAGTGTGAGTATGATTATTTCCGTTATTTTGCATTGCTACACCAGTAAAAATATGGTGCAATGCCACAGGCTGGAAAGTGCAAAACCAATAAACTTAAAGTGAAATTGGACGGACAGGTAAAATAAAAAGCCATCATGTCTAATTTAAAATTTATGGTGGATTTCACAATCGACCGATCATTGGCGAATTTTAGCCCTGTGGCTAATTTTACAGGCAATTTCAAAGCCGATTTCACAGAGAATTTCATTGCTGTCTTACATGTGACAGTGATTGGTGATCTGACACAGGATTCGATTAATTATTGTTAAGAAATAGTCACTCTATTTATTTATTTATTTATTTATTTATTTATTTATTTATTAAGTGATCAATAATTTTGAATTAAGGTTTCACTTGTTTGAACATCGTTTTCCCAGAATTAAACATTGTCACTCAAGTTACCGTTCTTCAAAACTCTTTGCCTCTTGTATATATACCCCATAATTTTTCCTAGAATTTTTTTACAGGCTTACTTGTATCAAAGTAAAGAGAGAGAAATCTGTTAGAGATGTTAATTTCCTTCCATATGTTATGACAAGTTTGAAGTAAGTTCATTCAGTATGATATTTTCAAATGATGCAAAAATTTGTCCTTTTATGTAGAAAAAGATTATTCAAAAAAGAAAAGACAAACTGTTTAATTTAATGGTCTGAAAAGGAGGCACAAGAATTCAGTTCCTTCAATAACTAGACTACATGGTGTTATTACTATTTTCTGCAATTTTAATGCGCATGCACAGTGCAGGCCTTGGCAAACATTAACATCATTATCCTTCCTTTGAATTCTTGTTCAATAAGATTGTGGTTCACAGGATGCTAGCTTATTTTGAAAACAGTGCAAAATGTGACAAATAGGCCTTCCGTTCACATGAAAATAGCACATTGTTTTGACCAGCAGATTTTTAAAATGGTAGATTATGAAAAAAGAAGTGTAACCAGCACATTTTCAAGGCAGCATCATGTGAACACTCAATCATGATGCAAACAACATTTTTCAATGCTTTCAAAATGATGCTATACGGTTCTTTAGGTAAATTTCTTTGGTATCAAATTCTTGGACAGATGGCACCAAGTTAGTTACTGTTGAATTTTCTATCATTTTCTATTTGTGTAAATGCTAGCTCAAACTTTGCTAGTATCATCACATTTTCACCATTTTCAAAATGTGCCAGCATTGTGTGAATGCAGTCTAAGATTTACAGTATGGTTGAAGAATTCTTGTGTATGTGCGCAGGGCCATACTGTTTATGCTCTTAATGTTTTATGATGATTGTAAGAATAAAATCTATTCTTTTCAGTTGCCTTTTGTGGTGTTGCTATGGAATTCTAGTGAAAGATAGAACATTATGTCTTGTGAATTTAACTGGTGCATTGTTGCAATTTGCTTACATGTTTGTTTACTTCAAGTATGTGGATAATGAGGACATGAAGGTATTATAAAGTTGTGTTACATTACTATTATTGCATTTTCCTTAGTGGATACTTTTGTAGTAAATGAATGTCAGAACAAATCCAGAATCACCATATGTTTTCAATTTTCAGCCTATCATTTCCTGGGAAACTAATTTGTTGTTGTCTTCCTTCTTCACAGTGAGTTGCTCCTTAAGCCTGATTTCCACTCAGAAAATTCTAAGCGAAATATTTTGCGTGAAGTTTTTTCTAGAGAAATTTTTTCGCTCTTCAATTTCCACTCTGTATGAAATATTCTTGCGAAATCTTTTCTGAAGAAAATTGTCTAAACCAATTCTGAATCAAAACGCTTGCCTTACCCACGAGGCTTTCAGTCATTTCAGGAATGCAGTAGTGCGTCATCAGCTTCATCATGATTGGCCAAATCATTATTTCGCAAGCGAAATGCGAAAACAAAGAACTGACGAAATTTTAGTGCACATGAGCAGACGGTTTTGGCAAGAAATATTTGGCATTTCGCAAGGATAATTCTCAGTGGAAATCGGGCTTTATGGATGTTATTTGTTTAGATTAATTTTAATGCTAACATCAAACATTTGATATCAACAATGAAGTTACTGTATAAATCATTTTCAACAAGTCATGATTGGTATTTTGCTTTCATTTTTTAATCTCATCATTCATTTAAATTTATTTTCTAGAAACAAAATTTGAAGTCAGTTGGTGCATCAGTTGTCTTCATGGCATTGATATTAGCATTTGTTTCATATAAGTCACAATTCTCTGATCAGAAAGATAATCTTGGTTTAATTTGTGATTGTGTCACGATTCTCATGTTTGCTTCTCCTTTGTCAACACTGGTAAGTCATTGTTTGTTTAGCTATCCATCTCATGATAGAATTTGAAAGAATCGTTTTTTGCAAGACTATGACCTTTCTTACTAAGTCTTATTACTTAGCAGAGCTTTACATCTTAAATTCAAAGTTTTCATATCATAGGTCATTCTTATCTGTTCCATTTTACAAAATGAATGTTAGAATGAACATTTAATAAAATCAATGATAGCATGTGAAAGAAAAGGCCAGTACTGTATCTTGGTTTCAACCTCACTCCATCATTTCAAATTTTTTTCAGGGGAAAGTTATCAGGACAAAGAGCACTGCATCAATCTCATTTCCATTGTCAGTGATGGTATTATGTGTATCAATCAGCTGGTTTTCATATGGCACTGTAATTAATGATCTCTATGTTCAGGTAAATATTATTTGATTCTCTTGCAAAGGTTTGGGCAATAATGAAGTACAGGCCTTTTTTCTTCAAAACCAAAATTGTTGAAGTTTACTAGAATTGGCTGCTATTGAAAGTTTCCTGAATATATAAAAACATTTTTCACAAAGTAAAAATTTCTTTTCAGATCCCAAATTTGATTGGAGGTGCGCTTGGTGTGGCACAAGTTTCATTGTTTTGTATGTATTCATCATCAAATGGCAAAGCTTCTAATTTATGACATTTCACTGCAGAGTGCTTGTGGAGAATCTAGCTTGTATCACATTTATGACTGTGAGCAACACATACTATTTATGCATCATTTGGAAAGTTTGGGGAAAGGAATAGAGATTTGTAATCAAATGAAAATAGCCATGAAGGGGCATTTGTATATAGCGTAGTATTTGCTAATTAGAATTATTGTCAACTTAGTTTCTGTGATTTCACCTGAAGAAAACATGCTGCAGAATAATTTGCGGATGGAATTCCATGTTACTGCATGAGACAATGAATAAGTGAAAGAAATTTTGAAAACAACTGATTGATATCTATTTAAACATTTCTCAGCTCAATCATGTAACTTTCAACTGCAATAGTGTCATAAAAATAGATTTACTGCATCTAAAATTGCAGCTTTTATCAAAATACAACATAACATACATATGACACTGTTGTTCAAAATTTAAAAACCCAAGGAGCAAATTATCTTTTAATTACGACCCAATTCTCTGCACATTTCTAACTCTATGCCAGATCTTAGTTCAGACAATGGCACCATAACTTTTCCAAGCATTGTCTCTTGTAAGTCACTTGAAGTCATCACCAGGAAGCAAAGTGTGTATTGTCGTAATTTATGGTGCAAAACATCTTGAACATGGAAAGTTTGTTCAAAAACTGGATTTCTTGTTTGTGAAACAGAAACTGTTCTTTGCCAGTAAAAGTCTTCAGGCACAATGCAAAAATTGACATGAACATCCAATTCTGTTTCTTTCATATAATCAAGAGGAAGATCTATAGCTTGGCGTATTGTGACAACAAGTTCAGATACTTCAGAGTCATAAAACAAAGATATTATCAAAGCTCCATTTGTGAATTTTTTTTCCTCACCAGTTGGTTCTGTGTTTTGATCATAACTAACAATATGGTCTTTTGGCATAAATTCATCTTTATCATCTAAATCCGTGTGATCATTTTGTAACAAAGAGCTGTGCAAATATACTTCCTTGCTTTGAAGAACATTTTGATTTGGTTCTGTCTCAATATGATCAATTGGTTCACTTCTCACACTACTTGCTCTGCTGCTTGGGCGGCTTAAAACATTATAACTGCCTGAAACTTGACTCATTGCCTTTGGGTAAATGTTGAGTTGCTTGGCAATTGGCCTCAGCACAAATCTATCATCTGAACCATAAGCTCGATTTATAATAGGCTCACTTCTGCAGCTTCCTGCATAATCTGAGATCCTGCCATTATCCATAATGTATCTCCCAGAAATGGGGTAATTCATACCAAGCATAGGACTGTGAGTTGAGGAAGCTTTGGTGGTAGCAGATTGAACTATCTTTGGTACAGTGTACGGGATGTAAGAAGGGGTGATGTAAGGTGTTGAGGACTGAGCAGGTTGTATTAAAAACTGCTGCTCCAAGGGTGTACGTCGAAGAGCATATTTGCCCCTTCTTGTTCGCACAAAGATGCACCAGACCAGACATGATATTAATGCAGCAAGAAGGAAGATGCTGAATGAAGCCAGCAGGACAAACAGCCAGTCTAAAATAGAAATATCTTAGGATTATGGAGAACTTTAGCAATATCGATGGTTGGGGTTACACAAGGATTTTTACTTGATACATTCATGTTTACTATTGGTAAATGAAATGACACATATTAAGACAAAATGTAAAGTATGATATGACATTTTCACTCACATTGCCCAAATGCATATGATATCACAAAACCTGGATGATCACAAACCAAGTGTTATATTTCAATATATTGAATTTTTCTATTATCTGTTCTATAAAGACCAGAGTAGAACTTGGCTTTTAGGTAAGCCAAATTTTAATTCATCAAATCTTCCCTGAATCAATTTGATATTTCACAAATCATCATCATGGCATTTTTGCCAAATTTTGCATATCTGAGCCATAAATTTCACAAAATATTTTCAAGTGATTTGAAAACTAACAATTGCACGTTTTGCAACCTAACGTTCTGCACACAAACTATACTGGTATCAATCTTTCTGTGGAGTTAATGAATGGAGGAGGTCAAATCCGTAAAATTTTCATTCAGTTTTTTCTGAAGAAGGATTATTGCGTCTGCACGCAGCAGGCCACAGCCAATGCACCTAATGGAGTAGCAGCCACCGTCACGATACTTGTGAACGCCTCATCAACAGATAAACTGGAAATCCTGATCACCTGTGTAAAATATCTTTAATAATGTGCTCATACTTCGCACATAAAAACGGAGATATTTGTGCAATTTTTCAATCTGTGCGCCGAAATTGGTATTACTGTGAACCCTGATGTCAGACGTAAAAATGTTTTCACCTCGCAAGTTCTGAAAAGACGTTCAAATGTTGTGAATTCAAGGGTTTTATCAGTTTCATGTGGTGTTCATGTACAATGCCAAATTAAACTCGATAAAATCTTCAAGTTTCGAAATCAGTTGAAAAACTTCCTCCCTCGAGTTAACTTATCAATACGTTGGTGGAACGCAGATGAACGATTAACGAAAACCACATTTGTTTATTTGCTTAATCAAAATTACAAACTTGATAACACTTACCAGGAACTCGAAGCATGTTTCTCCGTCGTAAAACCCTTACTATTTCAATCTCCAAAATAATTCATATTGATGCCAACTGCCCGAAGACACGACTCATTTCCTCTTGTTATTTGAGTGGATGGATGTGTCCTGACAAAACATGATTTCCTCTTTTCAGGGCTCTGCTTTCGAGATGGAAGAGAATTCGAAGGCCCTGGATGCAAATATGCATTGCCTTGGCGATATTTGAGCGTGGTTTTGCACCAGAAGGGATAATAACTTGAGATAAAGGAAGCATTAAGCATGACCCACGTGAATTGATCTTTGAAGTATTTGTTTGGAATTCTTTCAAATTCGCGGTTTACTTTTAATAATACTATTGTTGTGAGGAACAAAACATCAAAAGTGCGCAATTGGATACGGGAAATTATTCAGTTCACACTGTTGCCATGTTCTATCAATTTGTTTGTTCTTCTATTTCAAAGGATGATTCTTCTCGAAAGAATTTCACTCGGAAAGTGATTTCTCTTGATAGTGGGCGTTGTTGCTGACGTTAAATCAAGGGCGCCAAAACCCGCCAATTTCTGTAAATTTTCGAATGAACGCACGGGTGGTGACCATTATTCCCGGGGGGGGGGGGGTACTTCACTATGGGTAAGACCGGGATGTGCGCCAGTTTTGGGTAGTTTTTGGCCTCAAAATTCTGGGATTGGGGTAGTCTTTTACTGGAAAATTTCTGTGATTGGGGTATACTTTCACTCGGAATTTTCTGGGATTGGGGGTTACTCAAAATTCTGTAATGGGTGTTGAATGAAAGTACAACTGGATAAATTTTCAAGCAACACGTTGTCAGTTTCAGGTGAACTGATTTCAAGTATTTTTGTGTTGAAAAACGTCCTCAGATCAGAACCTCGTTCCAATGGCCACTTGGAACCAAAATAATTGTTCCCAGCCCTCAATCCCTAATCCTTTTGATGTCAAATTGCTTTTGTTACTTCTTCGATTGGGTATCAATATCTGACATATATTCTGGGATTGGGTATCAATATCGGACCAAATTTCTGGGATTGGGTCGTAACAGAAATCCTTGCGGCGCACACCCCCGTATGAATTTATAGTGAAGTACCCCCCCGGGCCATTATTGGGTAAAGTGTGTTTTATATTTCCTGAATGAAGGATCATTTTGGTAGATTTCTTATGAATAAATCCAATAGATCATTAGAATCTAAATAATTTCTTCCAAGTCTTATGAATTCTGAATTCCTAATCCTAAAACTTATTCCTCCTGCTCCTTTGGGAGATGAAAAACTCAAAATTCACAGTGCGAAATTGCCGTCACAGTATATTCAATGACAATTTTATAAAACTGCTCGAAATTGCATGGCCCAAAACAGGATTTTTGAGACAATCCTCACGAAAACTTGGGCAACTAACAGGTTCAAAACAGGCTTGTCAATCAATGATATGGAAGCGATACCACATGCTGACTGTGGCAGTGAAATAACGCGGTTTCATCAAATCAATTCTCATTTGCACCCGCCAAGACACGAATTTGCGCAGTCGAAATGGTCGAAAACACCAAATGCATGGCAGATGAAAAGTCAGAGGAAAGAGGAAGAAAGCAGGCCTGAAGACAACCCAGCCATCAAACCACAATAGGTCGAACAAAGGAGACAGGTCAGTAAAGTAAAATTCATGACATAAATTTGTTTTATTCAACCCACTCCTCCTACGTTACCTGTTGCAGAAGACGATATATGAGTAGGCCGCGCATAAACATGTTTCTATTGCACGTGGCCCCAGTAAAATTCAGGAGATGCAGTTGGCCTGTGGTTGCGACGACAAGTAATAATGCAGGCGACTTTGATCTTTTGTAGCGAGTTTGTTGTGTTGGTTGGGTCGAGCCGATGAGACGAAGTAAATACCACAGTTTGACGTTTTCTCTTTATATATCTCAAACAGCAACTGAACAGTAACGACTATAAACTATAAGCTAATATGTAGTAAAAATAAGAGGCAGTGAACTTAAGTTGAACGCCTTTATGCGAACTTTAGCTGTTACCAAAACTCTTCGACCTTAGTGCCGAATGATCACCTTTCTGTCTGCACCCTACGTGCTTTAAACTCAGACTGCCAGTTACAGCGGCACTGCCAGAAGTCTGGGTACGAGAAGGAAGTAACAACGTCAAGCGAGGGCACAAGGCCAAACAAAATGAATGGGTTGTCATTTCCTTCACAATACACTCCCCCGAGTTGATACATTACAAAATCAACTCAACTACAAAATGATCAATATACTACTCAACTACAATTTAATGTCTACCATATTGTTCCAAAAAGTATGCAAAATGTCCTCTGAGCGATACAAACAATTGTCTACTCAATTGCTATTCATGCCCTTTCTGCGTAATTCTCCGATCACAGCTGCATTGCGCTTAGGCCGATCGGTTGCGGGGGCGCTACTTAAAGCTGCTGGGTTGGCTGCAGGCGTGGCTGCATGTACGCTTGCTTGGCTTGCGACATGTTCTTTATGCGCTGCGTTTGCGACGGGCGCTGCTGCTGCTTGTTGCGAGACTGGCGATACTTCCAACGGTACCAAAAGTTTCAGAGGTCTGGTCAAAATCCTTTCACTCTTGTCTGCAACGAACTGTATCTTTGCTGCTCTTATGTTGCCATCAGTACCTGAAATGAGCTGAATGATTTTACAAATTTTCCAAAAAGATCGCTTCGTTTGAACATCCTTCAAAATAACAATATCACCAACACTAACAACAGGTTTCTTACCATCTGCGTTCGATTTGTATGACTCCATAAGTCCTAGCAGATACTCATTTTTCCACTGTTTAGTAAACTGACTCAAAAGCCTGTGATGGTACTTAGCTCTTGCTGATAAAGACTCATAAGTACTTACCACTTCATCGTATTTTTCGTTCATTTCGGAGACATTTCGACCGTATATCAAGTGTGATGGTGTAAGGGCATATTCTACACCGTCTTCATCTCCGTATAAATACGTTAATGGTCTACAATTTATCACACCTTCTACTTCGGTAAGAATTGTAGTTAGTTCAAAATAACTAAGTGATGCTCGTCCGATCGTTTTGACCAAACAACGCTTTACACTACGAATAAGGCGTTCCCATGCTCCACCCATCCACGGACTTAAGGCAACAATGAACTGCCAATTTACCTTTCTATTGGCTAAATACTCGAATATTTTGGGTGAGCGAACCAACTTCCTTATTTCCTTTGACGCTGATTTGAAATTCTTTGCGTTGTCACTTAGCAACGTTGCGGGCAATCCTCTACGGGCACAAAACCTTCTAAACGAACGAATAAACGATTCCACATCTAAGCCTTCAACCAGTTCTAAATGAATAGCTCTTGTTGAGAGGCACGTGTATAAGCATACGTAGCATTTCATTAATTCCCCATTCTTACTTGTGACCAGTAATGGCCCTGCGAAGTCCAGACCAGTGTGAGAAAAGGGTGCATTATCATCTACACGAAAACGAGGCAAATCAGGCAAAACACAGCCTGCAAATGGCAAACCTTCGGCTCTTTTGCAGATAACACATGGCCTAATAACCTTTTTCACCGCTTCCCTTCCTCTCAATATCCAGTATTGTGTTCTCACGTGATTAAGTGTTTCTCTCAACCCATTATGAAACACCGATTCATGACTTTCGCGAATAATCAAATTGGAGTAATGATGGTCTCTAGGCATCAAAATTGGTCGTTTGCTTGCATCTGAAATAGAAGCATTGTTAATGCGAGTCCTGCAACGCAAAATATCGTCATCATCTAAAAACAGGTTAAACTGTGAGACATAAGTTGGGGGTCTGGAACCTACCTTCGATTTACTTGCAATAAATTCGATTTCTTTCGAAAAACATTCGGCTTGCACTGCTCGAATCACATGATTCTCTGCACAGCGCAATTCTGTCCCTTCCAGTGGGCCTAGCTTTGGTTCCTGTTCATTTACGACGGCTTTCAAATTTGACACAAATCGAAGAATCCATGCATATGTTCGCAACAACCTGGTCTTGGTGCTAAACCTCTCGGTACTTACCACAGGTGTTGTCTTTTCAACTGGACCTTGCTTACCGACGAGTACATGGATTGGCTCAATACTTACTTTCTCCTCCGCAGCAACAGCTGGGTCAGTCTCTTGGTTTGTTTCCAATTTAGGCCATTCCGAAACGGGCAATACAAGAAAATGCGGGCCTTCCCACCACACCTTATTTGCACCAATATTTTTACCATAAATACCCCTTGAAGGTAAATCGGCGGGATTCAAGGAGCCTGGGCAAAAGTGCCACTCCTCACGGTTCGATAATTCTAAAATCTTTTGTACTCTGTGTCTAACGAACTGCTTCAACGGTTTATTATTCTTCACCCAACACAAAGTTGCTACCGAATCTACCCAAAAATGTGTCTCAATAGAACCTTGGCCTAACTCTTCCTGCAGAGTTTTCTTCACGGTGTCCACTAAATTTGATAACAACACAGCACCCATTAACTCCAACCGAGGAATTGTTTGTTTCTTAATCGGCGAAACCTTGGCTTTCGACGTCACAAATCTTACCTGTACCTCCCCCGTCTCATACTCAATACGCAGATACACAACCCCTGCGTAGGCACTCTCACTGGCGTCTGAAAATCCGTGTATTTGTACATTCTCCACCTTCTTACCTTTCAGAAAATAGCACCTGGGAATGGATACATTCTGCAATTTTGCCAATTCTGATATGAACACTTCATACTTACGACGTTCATCACCAGACAGTTCCTCGTCCCAGCCCCTTTTGTCCAAACAAAACTGCTGAAACATTACCTTTAAATTGATCGTGAATAAACTAAGACATCCTAGGGGGTCAAAGATCTTAGCAGCTATTTTCAGTAAGGAACGCTTTGTCGGAGGTAACGAATTTGCAAAGTCGATTACGTGCTGCACGTCAAAATAGATTCTGTCTGAATCACTGTCCCAGTTCACACCTAAGATTTTCGCCTTATCGTCACTACACGGAGGGCCTAAAGCCGAATTGACATACGATTGATCTTCTTCGGAAACCTTTGTCTTACCTTCGTTTTGTTTCAAATGACCTTTTTCAGCTTCCGACGACCTAATTTTACTCAATACCTCTTTGTCGTTCGAATTCCATTTCCTAAGGTTAAACCCACCTTTGTCCAAGATTTCCTTGGCATCCTTGTAAACTTTCAACGCCTCCTCAGAGTCATTCGTACCGCCTGAGAAATCATCTGCGTAAAGATGTTTAAGCATACTTCCCGCTTGCGGGTGGCTGTCATTGAATTTACTTACGTGTTTCCTTATTGTCTCCCCTAAAATGGCTGGACTTGGGGTCAAGCCAAACGGAAGACGTTTCATGCGAAGCTGAACAATAGAAGGAGAGTCACTACTTACGTCATCATACCATAAAAACCTGAGAAAATCTCTGTCGGCCTCCTTAATTTCAATTTGATGAAATGCCTTTTCGATATCTGCTGTTAACGCTATTGTGTGACTCCGGAATCTTAATAACGTATCGAACAAATGCGGCATGTAATTTGGCCCAACTTCAAGACGGTCGTTAAGCGTTAACACATCATTACTACTTCTAGCACTACCGTCAAAAACAATACGAACCTTTGTTGTGTCATGATCTCTACGAATAACACAATGATGTGGAATAAATTTGACGTCTACCTTGTTTTCTGTACCTTCGGGAACCTTTTCTATGATACCGCTTTTCAATTGCTCTTGAATGATAGCATCATATTCTTGGCGTAATTGTGGATCCTTTTGTAAGCGAAAAAGTACCGATTTCAATCGTGAATGACACAAGTCATAATCAGAAGGCAAAGGATCTGAAATGTCATCCTTCCAAGGAAGGCTTACCTCATAATTCTTGCCATTGAATGCGATGTCAAATTCTTTCTTCGCGTTTTCTGCATTCTGATTATCGCTTGACTCAATCCCTGTGCTCTCTGTCTTCCAAAATTGTTTCAAGGTTTCAATAAGCTCATTCTCATTGTCAACTGCTCTTTGTTCTCTGACAGCAGGCTCGTTCTCACTGTTCGTGTTTTCGTTCACCAAATCTTGATCTACAACGCAACAAGAAACAAAATTAGAATTTGTATTCGAATCATTTGAAGCCAAATCCACGGGGCCAGAAATTAACCACCCAAGCTTGCTACTTATTGCGACAGGGCCTGCGCTCCCCCTTCTTATCTCGCCTGTAACTACTTCATAAAAATAGTCTGCGCCTAGCAAGATATCTATCGCGTCACTACCTGAATCTAGGCTATCCGCAAAATTTAGGCCTTGTAAATGTGCGTATTGCTTGTACTCTACTGGGGTTGCAAGAGGAGAGCAAATTACGGGATGTGTTAGGGCAGTTATGCTTAAAGCTCTGTCGCCTAATTCTATGTTAAATTCGACTTGGCTACATTTCTTCTTCTTAAACCGCTCAGATCCGAATGTGTTCAAGTTTATTTCTTGTGTGTTTTCTTCAGTTAACTGCAATTTGTTCTTCAATTCATCCGTGATGTATGTTCTTTGACTGCCATTGTCCAACAATATTCTTGCCATAATCTTGTTCTCTTGTTTTTTACCAAAAACTTTTGCTCTGGCTGTCTGTAACAACACTGTCTGTTTTTGTGAGCCTACTTTAGCTGTTGCCGTTACGGTTTCGCTTCCATTAGCACTTTTCGCTGCCTCGTCTTTCTCACATGTAGATTCTGGTTTCTTTAAACAAATAGACTGATGATGTTTGTTGTTGCATTTTCGGCATCTTCGGTTGCTATTACAGGAATTGGCTCGATGTCCCCTTTTCAAGCAAACAAAACAACGTTTCTGCTTCGATAAAATCTCCTTTCGCTTGTTTGGATCCACGACTTTATCGCATTGATACGATAAATGTTCTCCCTCACAAAAATAGCATTGCCTATTCCCGCTCGATTGCTCCTTCACATGAAAGGATGAAACCGTACCAGGGACTTGTTTTGGACGATGACTTGTTACCTTTTTCTCAGTTTCTCCAACAAACGAACAAGTTTCCCTCGCTTCTATCTCCTTTCGTATAATGTCTAAAATGTGCTTCATTTCCCATATGTCCGATTTTGTCTCTCTGGATACTTGTAACGCGACATCCTTTGGCATACGTTTCATTACAACAAGAATAAGTAAGCTTCCATAATTTTCCTGTTTTACTCCCAAGGATTCGAGACCACGAATGTGAATGTTGATATTATCGAAAATTTGTCTCAGCTGGGCGACAGTGTCATTTGGACTATACTGCAAATTGAGCAAACTCTCCATGTGCACTTGCACAATTTTTTGCTTGTGACCGAACCTTTCGTGCAAGGTCTCCTTGGCATGCTCATAATTTTCTTCGATGATCTCTAATCCTTGAATTGCTCTGAAAGCTTCTCCTTCCAAGATGTTCACTAAATAGTTGAACTTGTCCACTGGTGCCAGACTCTCATTTTTGTCGATCGAACTCTCGAAGCTTTGCCAAAACGAATAGAAACGAGTGATGTCGCCATTAAATCTTGGCAAGGTTATTTTCGGAAGCCTAACTCCACTATTTTGGCTTGTACTGGCTGTTGAAACATTTTGAATTCCTACCCCTGCACCTTGTGGGGTTCTTATTGGCGAACTAGTTGTAAATGCATTGGCTAAATCTGCTGCTCCGTCGGGTAATTTTGCCTTCTCTGCTTTCTTAATAAAGCTTTCAATTTTGTTCACAATTTCTGTCACACGAGCTGCGATATCTGTCGATTCGTCTATAATTTTCTCAATTTCTGTAACTTCACATTTCAACAACAGCTTCTCGTCTATTTCTTCCAATATTCTCAACTTTCCCTCCAGCGTAGTTTTGATCGTCGCAATTTTTATCAACACGTTCTCCTCTACTTTTGAAGGATCTGTACTGATCAAAATGTGTTCCGCTTGATTTTCGAATTTTGTGATGCTTGACCGTGTTCCTCTTCGCACATATTTAAGTCTTGTTCCACTGTCTTCTCCTCTTCGAGTTTCTTGACTTTCGTCGTCACTGGTCATCCTGCAAAATACTTTAAATCAATTGCTCTGCCCCACGTTGGGCGCCATATGTTGTGTTGGTTGGGTCGAGCCGATGAGACGAAGTAAATACCACAGTTTGACGTTTTCTCTTTATATATCTCAAACAGCAACTGAACAGTAACGACTATAAACTATAAGCTAATATGTAGTAAAAATAAGAGGCAGTGAACTTAAGTTGAACGCCTTTATGCGAACTTTAGCTGTTACCAAAACTCTTCGACCTTAGTGCCGAATGATCACCTTTCTGTCTGCACCCTACGTGCTTTAAACTCAGACTGCCAGTTACAGCGGCACTGCCAGAAGTCTGGGTACGAGAAGGAAGTAACAACGTCAAGCGAGGGCACAAGGCCAAACAAAATGAATGGGTTGTCATTTCCTTCACAATAGAGTTTAGCGTTCCGAATTTTGAATATTCAAATGCCTGAAATCTTGCTTCGCTTCGTTCACTGAATTTATGATCAGACCAGAATAGAAGCTTTTGCTTTGTTGGCCCGCGTCGGTTTCATGTCAGTTGCGATTACAAGATAGGTCCACAGGACATGACCTTCACAAGGAAAGGTCAAAGGGCAAGCAGAAATTGATGAATTTGTAATACATGAAAGATGATGAAAGCGAAGGCCAAAGAGGCGCAACATGATCAAAGCTCACACAGTCTTGATCGGTGTTCTATTCACTGGACCCCAAGACCCCGGACCCCAAGATTTGGACCTCAGACCCAAGGAAGGAGATGCAGATCCTTTTCATCACGCAATCTTTTTACTGTTAAAGTGGTGGAAAATGAGTGAAAAGGCAAGGAAAGTCAGACCGTTATCGTCAGTGTACAGCGAAATTACTGGAGCTTGCCTGAATTATCCATAAAGGCACACTGTCGTGGCGCTGATTGGATGAATAAGACAATAAAAAAGAGTAGAATACACTACTTCGTTAACAGTCTCGTTTTGGAAACTATTCAAAATTCTTTCATACGAACTTTTGGAGGCCAAGTTCGGATTTGGCACCCAAACTTTAGCCAACTGTGAGTTTTCATGTTGCTGGCGGTTGTTAATTTAGTGGCGATGTAAAGTTTGAAAATGACTTGACCGCGAAAATGACTAGGGTGTAAACTGTAAAGTATCATTCACGGTCAAATCCCTCATATATCTTTGAACTTTACATTGTCATAAAATCAACATCATAAATACCAACAGTTTAAAGTTTAGGATATATAAGAAGACTAAAGTTTTGGTGCTAAATCCGAATCTGGGCTTGAAATTCTCATATGAACAATATAATGAAATTTGACGAATTTCCAAAACGAGGCTGCTTAATTGAAGTTATGTATTAGTCGAGCTTCAGTAATTTCGCTGTACACTGAAATTCATGAAGACGATAAGGAGATAACTCCCTTTATTCTCGAAACAAAATGATCCAACAACATAAAGCAGGGTTGAAAACTATTGAGAGGTCAGGTCTTTTGTTTGTGAGTTCAACATCACCACCACCCAGTCACAGCCACGACCAAGCCATGACAGTGTGCCTTTACAGACACATTGTTAACCATAAACCTTTCAACTTTCCCCGGGGGGGGTACTCCCATTGTGGCCTGACAGGGGGGTCCAGTCAGGGCTAAAGAGGGCCAAAGCAAAAATTTTGAAAAATACCCTCAAATGGTAGTATCTTTTTACAAAAACCCCCACATGGTAGTTCATGAACCTGAAAACTGGGTCATTTGGTAGCATTTAGAGATGAAGATTTTCTACGGTTTTTCAAGATGTTTTATGGCAAAACTGACGGAACAAAGCAAGAAATTTTTCAAAATTCATTTATTATTGATGCTGTAATGACTAAATTGGTTTGCGGAGGAGCGTACCGGGTTGAAACATAATAAATACCCCTAATTGGTAGTATGTGGTTGAAAAAAGGGCCATTTGGTAGCCAATTGGTAAGACCCTCAAACTGACTGGACCCCCCTGTTAGGCCACAATGGGAGTACCCCCCCCCGGGCAACTTTCATATCATGTGAGAGTCGTTTTGGGCATGTGTTTGAGCGTGTGGCCGAGTGGTTAAGGCGTCTGACTCGTAAGCCAAAGGTCAGAACGGCCGTAGGTTCAAATCCCACGCTGGACAGTTTGGTCGCTGTCCGTAACTCTAGCCCGGGTCAACCAGAGCCATGTGAGGGAAATCTGGTAGCTGCGGCGGGTAGCTGCGGCGGACTGATGGTAAAACATCCGTGACCCCTGCTGGAAATAAGTCTCTCAGACTTTCGCAGGCTAGCCACGTTAAACATATATACCTACCTACCTATGTATTCACTTTGTTTTGTTTTTCATTCAGCCCTTAAAGGATCGTTGTTGGCGTAGATGCATGGTCTGATAGGTCTATAAAGAACTGTTGTCACCCAGGGTCCTTTGCAAACATGCGGCAATTTCAATCTATCTGAAAATCATCCAGCTGTGCTTAAACCATTGGTGGCTAGACACTGTAGTTTTGCTTCATTGTCGCTTTGTTCTTTTGCAGAGGATGAAACTATTTACTGCTACGAAGG
Source organism: Aurelia sp. 3 sensu Dawson et al. (2005) (assembly GCA_964020215.1). Taxonomy (NCBI): domain Eukaryota; kingdom Metazoa; phylum Cnidaria; class Scyphozoa; order Semaeostomeae; family Ulmaridae; genus Aurelia; species Aurelia sp. 3 sensu Dawson et al. (2005). Next base: position 22,566,888 of record OZ026580.1, read on the forward strand.
AGCTAGCATAACGAAACTTCAAGCCTCCTCCACAGAAACATATAACTTTTCCTCCGCAGCAGCATGTACACTAAACCATGACTGCGATGTCTAACTACTTATGCTTAAACTGATTGAAAAGCTGACTGCAGTGTTTTGGTCTATTAGTTTAATTACTAAAGTTTCGATTTATCTATTCAGCTTTGCTCAGATTTGATTTTGCAGATAGTATGAAACATCAGCGTGCTGCGTCACTCGCAATTGGTTCCTGCCTCCCGCCCAATATGAATTACGTTCTGACGACCCTGAATAATGATAATAGATAAATCAAGTTGAAAATAATATCAAAATGTATCAAGGTGTGTCTCATTGAAGAAAATTTCATTTCATTTACAGAATTAGAATAAAGGAACGACAATGGAGCACCAAGTTGCTGCCCCATCATTGCCCCCTATCGAGGAGCACCATGTTCTGCAATTAGAAAAAGCCGACCCTGAGGAGGAGGAGGAGGAGGATGATGACGTAGATAGCCAAGGTTCATTTGATGAGAAGGCAAGTTTAGTGCGTTCCGGACACTTATCATTTTCGTACACACAAAGCATCACTAAGTATCAATCTACTCATGAACAAGATCCACGAAGTGCTGATACATCTGGAACTGAAGCAGATAAAGTAAATGATGGACAGTTCTCATCAATCATGACTGATTTTCAAGCATCTTTTTTCCTTCCATCATTGCTAATTTCATCATATTCAACGGTAAGACAGTCTTACGACAAAATGGCTCGAAGCATGGCGCAAAGTATGGCGAAACGATCTATTTATACATCGAGGTCTTTTGCGTATTCTATTATCGAGAAACTGTCGGATGACCGTGGTGCATCTTTCGGGTTGACAATGTTTAATATATTGCCAGCGTTACTAGGCAGCGCACTTTTTACGATACCGTATGCAATCAGCATTGGAGGTTACTCAGCAATCCCACTTTTCATACTCATTGCAATGTTTGCAGATTTTACATGCTTACTACTCGCTGACTGCATGTATGAGGTTTCACCAAGGAGCCGACGGTTGAAAAGAACGAAACTTGATTACGTAGAAATTGCCGAAGCTGCGTTTGGTCGACATGCTGCACGTTTGATTAATTTCACGCTTGTGTTTTATTTGTTTGCTTCAAATATCGTGGTCTTGGTTTTGATCGGCAAAAGTTTTTATTCCATTCTGAGCAGATACACTGATTTATCTCTAAATGCAATGATGGCAATTTTCTCCATCCTCGTTCTCCCAACATTGTTTATACAACGACTTTCTCATCTGGCCTACCTGAGTCTTCTTTCAACTCTTGCCATTATCGTTGGCAGTATAGCTACGATGGCCATCTTTATCGTCAAAAACAAATCATGGAAAACTAATTCTGGTGTTGTCCCAGATTTCAACTGGGAAGGCTTCACATTGGCTCTTGGAATGTGGTCCTATACAATTGTGCCACATACTATTATACCCCAAGTCGAGGCATGTATGAGACAGCCAGAGAAGTTCCGTAAAGCTGTGCATTTGTCATTCGGCATTTCAACCCCGATAAAGATCATCTTTTCTGTCATGGGTGCACTAACATACGGTTCATCTACACAGGCGTTGGTCACAAAGAATGTTGTGGTGTCCTCATTCCCAGTCAGTGTTTTAGCCAACGCTGTCATTTGTATTTATGCTGTTTGCAATTTCCCGTTAAATTTTTTCGTTGTCTGCGATGCATTCGATTCCATCACATTGGGTACAAAACACATCAATTTGAAAAAGGGCGGGAAATTTCATCCACTTTGGATTTTGCTGACTAGGCCTGTTCTCGTCGGTATAGGACTTGGAATTGGAATGGTCGTTCCGTATTTTGGACTATTAGTTGGCATTCTTGGAAGTTTCCTCGGAACACTTTTGGTGTTTGTTTTCCCGTGTGTATTTCATCTGAAGTTAAAATGGAGGAAACAATTTTTGCTGTGGAACATTTTAGAGACTGCTGTTTTATTTATTGGAAGTGCAGTTGGCGTAATAGGCCTATATGCTTCAATTAAAGGACTCTATTTAGCGATCAGTGGAAAGAATAGTGCTTGATTCATATCATCAGAGTTTAGTGCCTTAGAACAGAACAGATGCCCTTGTAATTATTGAATATCCATCCACAATACCCGACAGACATTTAAAAGATGCTTGATTTTAAAGTTTATGATATTACGAAAGTTTGCCATACAACTGTTTTAAATGGACAAACTTTAGAGGATTGAATGAAGGATGAAGGTATCTGGGAAGAACGTCTGATGTGAATTTTTTGCCCAGAAGAATAGGCATAAAAATGAAATTGTAAAGTGCGCTTTCACTGCCAAGATTTTTGTGGATGAGTTGAAATCTTACCGTTTTCTCGCAAAATTATTTCAGGAAAATCTTCAGCATTTTGAAATATTAGCGTTTAAAGATCGAAATTTAAAGAATACAAAAAATATTCAGTCTGCATAACTTTGCCTTGTGTTATTTTACGTGCACTTGTTTGCCGTAATCTTATCATCTTCGCTGTTTTTCTTGGAAGTTTAAATGTTATATCTTCGCTGAACTTTGTATGGCTCTTCCCACTTCTAAATCCAGAGAATCTTAAAATATTCACAAGAACTTGGGCTCCCTAAATCTGCCAAATAGTATTTTGATTTAGATATACGACAGAAAATACAATACTCAACAATTTCTCGACTGCATGAGCTGTTCAAACATTTGCTTTTTTGGGACACTTATCAATTGAAAATGTTGGAGGTACTCTTGCAATCATTTGATAGAGAACGACAGTGAATAACTGGGCATAAAGATTAAATATATGAAAAAGTACTTTGAAAATGATTTGATTTCTGTCAGCGACTCTAAATGACAAATTTTCCTTTTTCAAAAGTCACAGTATCGATAAGAGTAGCTTTGTGTTTCAATCCTTCCAATGGTAAAATGATATACAGCTCAGGTTCATCATTATCTTCAAACATTAACTCAATAACCAATGAATCTTTAAGGATTTCTTTTGTTGATATTCCTTTAATTGAAAACATCTCCTCTAGATAGATGTCATCGTCGCATCTTATTAATTTGCTTTCTTCAAGTGATTCCGTATCATTTGCAAAGAATAACCTCACAGTTGCAGAATTGTCGAAGCCGAATGCAGTGCCAAGGCCATGTAAATGAGTTAGTGACACGTAAACTAATGGTTGATATCTGTCGCTGAAATTTCGAACGATTGAATATTTTAAAGTGACTAGAGGATCGTCTTGAGAAATTTCAGATTCAAAGATCGATTCTTCCTTTGATTGATGTCTTTCTAAATTTGATGTCTCTTTCTTGTAGTGGTCTAAATTTCGAGGTGGATTTTCATGGTAACTACTTTCAGGTAACGACTGTCGTGTATTCTCATTGCCCTTCTTTATACTTCTGTCATTCTCAAGTTTGTCATTAATAATACCGCCAATAGTAGTGTTCTTCACACGAGAAATCCTCCGTCCTTGCATATCACTATCTAGTACGTCGTTTGGATTTCCAATATAATAACTCGGATCTCTTTCTTTATCATCGACATTTTCATCCCATTCCTTCGGTGGAATTTCAACTTTGTTCCTTGTAGTTTGCTGTTTACTTTTCTTGCTCAATAAATCTTTATAAAACGAAGTTGTTTTAAGTTTTGAGAATCGTTTTTCATCCATTCTTGAAACACTCGTCAATATAGAATCAATGTCTTCGTATTGTAATTCATTTGATGATTTCTCTCCTGGATTTATTTCGGATTCTTCTTCAACAACACAAGGTTTATTTTGTTGGGAAGAATGATCGACCCATCTCGTAACGATTAGCTTCTTAACGTCGCTTGCTGTTTCAAAATCATTAACAGATGAAAATTTTAACTTCGCTGTTTTACTGTGCTTGGTTTTCATATTTTGGTGGTGAACAGAGCTATCATTTGCGTCCCTTCGTTTAATTTCTTCGAATTGATGAACATTTTGTGTCTCAACATCTTGAATCCCCTTTAGTTTTTCATTTTCAATTTTCTTTCGTAGGCTTATTTCCAGAGGTGCCAAGCCAATTTCTTTTTCTTCAGTTGTAATAAAGTTTCCATCATTCAGCATCTTGTTTTCTTCATTCAGTTCGCTTTTCCTCGATTTGTGATTTGTCTTGATGATCTCTGCTTCAGATCTCATTCCTTGCAGACTCCTATCTGCCACAATATTTAATGAATTATCAACCCAATCTTGAACTTTTGATCTAGTCATTTCTTCCATTGCTTTATCATCCTCGCAAAATTTCAGTGTCATTCCCTTCTGTTCTAAATCCAGTCTTCCAATTTCATTGACATTACTGTTCACTTTTCCAGTTCCAATCTCTTCGTATCCATTGCCAAGATCTTTACTCTTTGGCCCACCTTTTTTAGGGTCCAAAAAACCTCGATTAAAAACCGCTTTTGTCATTAGTCCAGGTTTCTTGTTTTCTTTTGTAATAAGCCCAATTTTCTTGTTGAATTTCTCTTCCTGTTTTCGTTCAACAATTCTAAAGTCCTCTGTTTGTAGCTGTACCCCTACCCCTACACCAAACAAGACTGGTTTACTGCAATTCGAAACATTTTTATAAATTCTTTTGACTTCATCTGCGATGTCATTTTCTTCTTGTTGCCATACAACATTACTCACAACTGGTTTACTTCTCAAGGGAATATCATATTCGATTGTTCTCTCGTTAACCCCTCTCTCTAGCTTTTCGTATCTTCTCTTCCCTTGCTTCTGTTTCTGCTGTTTTGAACAGCATTTTTGTCTATGCATTGCCGCTAGGAAGGAGACCAACGCGAGGATACCAAGGGCTGATATTCCACCGAGTAAAATAGGATTGATCGCTGAAGATTTTGTTTCTGTAATAGAGAAAATGTTTTGTTGAAAATCAAATTTAAAGAGAGAAACTGTAGTGAATTGTCATTTAAAGGCCGTTGTCACCCAAGGTCCTTTGCGAGCACACTGAATTTCTAGACTGACTAAAAATCAAATTTGGCCTAAACAAAGAATAGATCCACAGGGCTACAGCTGAACCACGGGGGGGAGGGGTTCTCCAGATAGGATTCCCTCAAAATCTAACGTTACAGGCCGGCCAGATTCCCATTAATTTTGATCACCAAATGTTATAACTAGAACCATGAAAATTTTCGAATGTTCATACAGTGGCGTAACGGAGGCAGTCGGGGCCCTTAGGGACTTTTCAGCTCGTGGCTCCCAGCTAATTGAGCATACGTAAAATGATATGATAGACATGGAAAAGGATTTCCAGTTAAAAATTTGAGGCTAATGATTGCAATCTAGTGTGTTGTCCAAGCCAGCAGCATGGTTACGGGCGATTCAAGGTGGGCATGTGAGTACGATCAAGCTTCATAATGACCAAGGGGGCCCCATGCCTGAATGATTTGTCACTTTAAATGAAAAGCGCGTTGATTAACTTTCAATTGTAATCGAAAATGGATCACTCATCAAGTATTCCAAGCCCCCAGGAAAATTTTGACAAAACGTCTGCTACTTTGGCTTAGAAAACGTCTCCTGATTAAATCTAAACTTTTTGAGACAACATCATTTACTTTTGCTCAGAGAGCCTATCTAGCACCAACGCTTACCGCGTCAAATTGGAATACTTGAAAGGTTTGCCAAAGTTTTCTATGAATCACCTCCTTCATAAATTTTTGCGTAAGCACCCATTACTTAGGCTAAAAATGCTTTTCATAATCCCGTGTTTGTATGCTCCAAAATTAGAAGCCTTATCACGTCCCAGCTTTTTTCGCTAAAATTCACACTCTACCGTACCTATCTATACCCGACAAGTTTCCCCTTGTTTTGAAACAACCTGAGGAAAATATTTTGACAAAAAGGAGAAATGTCCCATCCATCCCCTTACTTGGTAGCTCCGCTGGTCAAAGTTTCTGTTGACGGAAAAGTGCACAAATCTGCAATAAAAGTTACAGATCCATTTTCGATTACAATTGAAAGTTAATCAACGCGCTTTTCATTTAAAGTGACAAATCATACAGGCATGGGGCCCCCTTGGTCATTTTCTCAAAACTACAACACCAGTTTACAATAGGATAACAAAGGAATGTTACTTGCTTGGGGCCCCTTCGGGGCCCTTAGAAGGTCGGGGGCCCTTAGTTTTTGAACTAAAGGTAACTTTAGTGCGTTACGCCACTGTGTTCATAACTGAACCTTTGATACATGTCTTTCCACGAGAATTCTCGTTCTTGTTGAACACATTTTTATAAATGAATAACAAGACGTATTTTCTATTTCTCCTCGTCAGACTGATGGATATTAACCATTGAATCTATTGATATTGAAGGCAACGGTTTCTAGTGAAGCTCGCGAGAAGTTAATTGTCTTTTAGGCCTGGTGCTTACTATATTAAAAGATCTAATAAGTAAACTAAGCAAGAATGTTCTTAAAAGTCATAGAACTACCCTTACCTGTTCGTTGTGATTGTCCCATCTCACATGAATTTTGCCGTTCAGTTTCTTCTCAGTCAAAAAAAGAGGAAAGCAATGTTATTGTGACCATTTATCAGAAAATCATAGCATTTTGTTGTTTGTTTTGAATTCATAAAAGAATACAGCAAGTACGATCAAGCTTCATAACAGGTTCTCTTCATTAAAAGAATTCTTTTTTAAAGTTTACGGGTGGCATGACCCTTTGCCCTCATTCAACGCTTCTCCTCTATGCCTCTATTCTCATCAACATTCCTACCCTTGCACCTCAAAATAATTATCCCGGCTTTTCACCTTTGTAATTAAAAGTTTGACATGTCTTGCATGATATTCGATCGAAAAAATTCTCGTCTAAAGAAATTCTTCAAGAAATCTTCAAGAAATTCGTTTTGCATCTTGAAATTCATTTCCCAATATTTACTTTTTGTCCCCTGATAAGATTCGAGCCGGGCTTTCGAGTTTGGACAGCTTTTAATCTGTTGCGGATATTTTTGGAATGTTCTCGATCAATTTAGAGTTCATATCTAAGAAAGGCCAAACAGAAATCTACTTTTAATTATTTACAAGAACTCTTTTCAAGAAAGCACCAGATCTTAAAAAAGATACGAAGCTTTAACGCTGGGACAAACTTGTAAAAAAACTGTTTCTTTCAATCAAGGAAACCTTCAGAATATTTTTAGTTTTCACTTTTTTCTTGAATGTCATTACTTGGAAGGTTTTTGAGCAATGCCTTGGCATTGGAAGTGTCCAGTGATACTTCGTTATGAAAACTTCAAAAAGGCAGGGTACAGGGTACACGACGACTTGAATGTAACTCCTGTAAGCATCCCTCGAGAAACTTTTAAGTAAATGTCAGTATCGAGTTAGATTTTTAGTTTTTTATGAAAACATGCTTGCACCGTTGTTGTTTTCGAAAGGCCAGGAAAATTCCGGTCATCTTCTATTATTTAAATGTTCTCTATGCTCAGCACAGGCCTTGCATGAAATTGATTCTTAAAATGACTTCTGTTACAGTTGAAACGATTTAAATTGCTTTGGCTATATGAACTTTTAGTTGATTAAGTAGTACAGTGAGATCGAGAGAACGCTTACCGAAAATTTGTGGTCTTCAAAACGTGTTAAAATAGCAGGTGCCGGGCGTTGAAGGTCACAAAGAACAGAAACTTTTGGCACCAGTGAAAAGTTACGTTGTAGGATTGAAATGATCGGTTGAGATGTGTTTTCTCTTTTCAATCACACCAATGATCTGGTATCAACAAAATATCAAAACATCCTCAATCACTTTATTAACAAGCCCTTTTCACCCAGAATCCTTTGCGGGTACGCTATGACTTCAGGCTGTCTGAACATCAAATTCGGCCTAAAAACGGAAGCCTTAGATCCATGGTCTAGCAACTGAACTTATAGAAAAGGACAGCTAATTTAAATCTCGTATCATTCCACATGCTGTGGATCTATGTTGTCCGTTCAGGCCAAATCATGTTTCCAGATATTCTGAAATTTCAGCGTGCCAGCAGGGGACGGTCGGTGACAATGACAATGGCTCTTTCACTCCACATGGTGCATGATCATTTTGCAAACATGTCAACTTCTTTTTGGTTTAACCGGTTAAGTTCCTTGGCTGCATCCAGTTGCTAATATTTTGTCTTCTGAAATAGCAATAATACTCATCAGGATTCCTTCTACAAATGACATTCACGACGATTGAAAATAAAGTAAACATAGCTATGCATTCCATTCAACTAAGTGTAGAAAGTGAAGCATTTATTGCCTTTATAGAAAGCAGTAATTTTTCTAACTTCTCCATTTTTCATTGAACAGTATTTTGGTAGCAAGATCAAGACAGTATTCATTCGGCTTAAAAAGTAAGATTCATCACAAAGTCTCTTCCATTTCTATGATAATTTGATTTTAACAGAAGACGAAGTTTCACATAACTAAGGCCATTCATTTTCAGGAGTTAGTGTGAATCTGATTTGGGTCCCAAAACGAAAACACTTCGACAATGTTGCGTGAAATAACTCAAATTTAATCTATACGAGACACTTGTTACATGTGATACATTCGCTAAACAAACCATGATTACAATAGATTGTTACAAAACAAACTTGGGCGTGACTTAAGAAGGTTTATGTTGGTTCAGCAAACATCACTTAATATTCTCTTTATAAACATCTCCTCCTATCGACAAAAATGAACATATATACAGAATAAACATTCGTTTTTGTCTTTTTTATTGTTTTGTCATGGCTTCACTTCTTCTGCTTTCCCAGAACTAAAGAATTTGATCGCTTCCTCATATTTTGTTCTTGGAAATCGAAGGTTTAACGTTGATCGCAGACTTACGCCATCACCTATGGAATTAAAAACAAATGTTAAAATTAATTGGAGCATGATACTTTAAGGGATAATTTACATTAAAATAAGCTTCATGTGGAACCCTCAATAGAAAATCCTAGAAGGAAAAAATGGATCCTTTATCTTCATAAAAAGGAAACTTTATGGAAACTTTGAATGAGCAAATGAACCTTCATTTACCTGATGAAGAAAATGGTTTTGAGGAAGCCTGCTCTCCTGACTTTGAGTCTCTCACGTTCTCCTTTGATAAGAAAAAGAAGAAAAAATTTGAGACAATGGGAGCTATAGGTAAAAATACATCATAAATATTGAAATGCAGGTCTGAAAAAGTGCCAATTTATAAGAAAGGTACTAATTTTAATAACGCAATTATCGTTGATTCATTTATATACGAAGTTTTTTAAGTTCAGCCTGTGTTCCTACTAGATAATAGCCTGAGATCAGGCTCACTTTTATTTTTTTTCCAAGAGGCTGATCTCAGGCTAACTAGATAACGGCAAGAGGCTTTCAGGCTCTGGGGTAGTCGTTGTCCTTCGCTCCCCTTTGCATCGTCCCTGTAGTATTGCATAGTAGCTAGATAGGTATAGTAGAATGTAAAATTTGTTGTAATTTATTATATGAATAGAAAAAAAAACTAGATAACGCCTTGTGCTCGAAAGGATAAGAGAAACTTCCTCGGAACGGAACAAAAATCACTGAACGTCCTCATAATATCCGTTGTCAGAACCAAATACTCAATTTTTTGCTAAATCTAAAAGTTTAACAAGAACAAAATAAATTCATCAATATGAGCCAACCTAAGGAGGAAAGGACACTTGGTTAGCTGGTCCTCACAATGGTTGGCACAACGTGGAGGAGCAGATATATCGTTTAAGATAGAGCGAGAAACGGTAAAACCGCAAAGGCAAATCATTGAGATGCTGAAGATGGTTTAGTTTTAAGTGACGCAGGTTAGAATAAAGCTAATACATGCGGCATGGCTTAAGTGGCAAGTTCTTACCTCGATAAAAGAAACAAGAAGCGCTGAACTGATTTCTTGTTCGATTGCAGCTTTATTCTCTTGGGACTCAAAACAACATGAAACCAAAGTTGGTAGTAAAACATTTCGAAGCCTGTAAGAGAAAAAATGCCTGTTTAAAACAAGGAATTTCTTGAAAGTAACTAAAATTAATTAAAACATGGAGTTCATGATATTGAAACATTTACGCCAGCGTAAATGTGCTTTAACGACAAGGCGATGCAATGATACTTCCTGTTAGTTCCCAGTCCTTCAGCAATTCTAAGGTGTGCTTTGCATGTTTGCTGAGGATCTAGAAATCAGCTTTTCATTGCCTTCCAAATAAAAGTCATATTACTGCTTGACATTATCAAACCAGCTCATGATCCTGACAAGTGACAAGTCATGTTATGGCGATAAATTATGGCTATGGTTAGAGCATCTACTATTGTTGGTTGTACTGAAATCTTTCACGGGAAAGGCCAAAATTAGGCCGACATCAGTGGAGTGGATCTTGTGTCCAAGGCTTGTGTTACGGACGTTTTGTGGCTGACAAAAGTTATGTATCCAGTGAATATCTTACCGATAAACACTTTAACTGACAGCAGAAGCGAGTTGCGGAGAAGAGGAACTGCATGCGCTGTGAAATATTTTCCGAACGTTGTCTTGAATTTATAACGAAGTGGAATGGAAATCTTCCTGTCGTCATTTCATGGAATGCAATGCGGAAGCACAGTTTTCAGTATGCACTGTTTTGTGACCAATTTCATAACAAATAGAACAACAGGGGAGGCAATTACAAACCAGAGTTGTCAATCACGCAGTGCAACCAGAATTATCAGCGTTTTAGCTGTCCACAAGGGTCAAGCAATGAAAGAGTTCTCAGTCAACTGCATAACCGGAGGTGGAACAGAGGTAAAATCCTGCTACCCGCGCAATGTGATGGAAGAGAAATATACGCAGAAATGGAACACTTGTAACCTCAGTTTGTTCCCTGGCAAAGGAGCAATGAAAAGTTGTCGAGTTATTGATGAATTTGCAGTAAGAAGCAATAAAAAGTGCAACCGGGAGCTACAAGCCCAACCCAATTAGCCACAGTTGCAGTGGTTGTAGCATAACCATTTTCAAAATGTGGGGTCACTTGGCCAATGTTCAAGTCTTAACTTTAGTTATGTTATACATACAAACAAAAAACAAAACAAAAAACAAACAAAAACAAACCCCCTACCCATACACACTGCTTTGCTGCTAAGGCAATTCCCTGTTTACTGTTTGGTCTGCGCAGTTAAAGCTTGCTTAGGGCAGTTTATATTAACCTTTCTTCTTCTCAATCCCTGCAAATTCAGGTCAGCCATAAAGCAAATACAATGCAGTAAATATCCTTGTGTTTAAAGAAAAAGAGAGAAGTTTTTCCAAACACAAAAGCATTTACCCCCCCCCCCCCCCCCTCCACATAAAGGCTCATTAATCCCGGTGCCCACACTATACAACTCAAATCAGGAGTTATCAGGTAAATGTCAAATACAGATTTCTGGCCAATTTTTTTTTCAAACCAAAGTCATGCGCAAGTAGAATGTATGTGATAGATGTAGTCATACGTCAACAATACTTGGATAAGATATTGTCACTGAAAATCAAACAAAAACAAAAAGTTGAAGGCTTCAAACTCCCAAATTGGATTCAGTTTATATCAAGTACCACTGAGTCCATCCTCGAAACAAAACATCATTTTCACTTGCAGGGTACTTTTGCTTTTCAGGTATAACCATTTCTATTTCAGGGTTCACTATTTATTGCAGGCATACAAACAGCTTGGTTTCAAACTTTACACAAGTATCCACGTTCAGTCACAAATATCAATTAGATCAAAAAATTTTTCAAAAGGTTCAATCACAAACATCATTTAAATAAAAAATTGCAAAATTATTAAGTTAAGTTAAGCAAAATAATCACATGCCATATGTAGACCTTTCTATGGCAACCTTGAAAAATGGTAATGAAAAGAAAAAAAAAAAAAATGAAACAGAGGCTGCACTCTTCTAAATTGGACTCAGTTTAGATCAAATGATGCTGAGTCCCTTATCTAGTAACAATTAAAATCATTTCATTCACGTAACACTTTGTTAAGGCCTGATTACTTCTGTCAACAGGCTTGGTCCCAGTTGGTCCACAATGTAATTTTAAATTTCACTCAAGGACCCAGGAAAATCCCTGTATCAACTTAGCCTTTGTCAATGATATCCTTCAGAAACCAAACAGTCTGCTGGTGTATCCAGAACAATCTAAAATATGTTAAGCTTAGTGCTCTCAGCAACGAAATATAGTAAAACAAATCAGAGCTCTCCACAAAATGGTGCCTTGTAGCAAGGGGCTGGGTTCTAATGTGATTGACCCCTTCCTATGGTCTGAACGAGGCTGGGTGGTAGTTTTGGGCGTATCTTGGCGGTCAGGCCACCATACAAGAATGGTGGCAGATTTGTTGTAACAATTCAATCTGTGAAAACAATGAACTTCAATCTAGTCAACCATTTCACCTCAAAGTCCAGAGTCCAAACTGTGATTACCAAACATGACTCTGCAAATACCATTAATTCAAGTCAAGCATTCTTCAAGAACAATGAACTTAATTGTAGCATACAAATTTAATCAAAAGGAATTGTGATTCCTCATTTGCTTGTAATAGAATAAAATTAGCCGATACGACCCAGTTTCTGCCACCCAATGCCTCATTATTCATGCCTCCTCTTTTCAAGTGAGCTGGCTCACATTGCAGGAGCCACAGGCGTTAATGAAACATTTACGCCAGCGTAAATGTGCTTTAACGACAAGGCGATGCAATGATACTTCCTGTTAGTTCCCAGTCCTTCAGCAATTCTAAGGTGTGCTTTGCATGTTTGCTGAGGATCTAGAAATCAGCTTTTCATTGCCTTCCAAATAAAAGTCATATTACTGCTTGACATTATCAAACCCCCCTTTCCCTCCCTCCCTTTTAGGTACTAATAAGCCATCGGGCAGCAGGTACTCTTGTCAGCAAGCCTGCAAGATTCCCTGCTGCCCCAAACATGGTCGTATCGTAGTTAATTTGTGCAAATGCAACTTTTCTGTTCATCTATGTAGATAATTGTCCCCTACAAAGAAAAGCAAAGATAATGATAGTAATAGTTCTCACAACAATTTGATTAAAAAGGGGAGTCCCAAAACAAGGAAGTCCTTGAAAATGCAACGTAGAAGTTGTTAATTGTAAATGGGAAGTCCCCAAAGTATATACAAAACAAGGACGTCCTTGCAAATGAAATTGTTGTAATTTGAGTAAAAAAAAAGGGAAGTCCCCAAAGTATATACAAACAAGGAAGTCCTTGAAAATGAAGTTGTTGAAAGTTTGATTGAAGTGGGAAGTCCCAACAAGTGTACACAAACAAGGAAGTCCTTGAAAATGAAAGGGGAAGTCCCCAAAGTATGTAAACAACAAGGAAGTCCTTGAAAATGAAAGGGAAAGCCCCCAAAGTATATAAAAATCAAGGAAGTCCTTGAAAATGAAATGTAGAAGTTGTTAATTGTAAAGGGGAAGTCCCCAAAGCATATACAAACAAGGAAGTCCTTGAAAATGAAGTTGTTGAAAGTTTGATAAAAATGGGAAGTCCCAAAAAGTGTACACAAACAAGGAAGTCCTTGAAAATGAAAGGGGAAGTCCCCAAAGTATATAAATAACAAGGAAGTCCTTGAAAATGAAGTTGTCAAAAGTATGATATGAATGGGAAGTCCCAAAAAGTGTACACAAACAAGGAAGTCCTTGAAAATGAAAGGGGAAGTCCCCAAAAGTATATAAAAAACAAGGAAGTCCTTGAAAATGAAAGGGGATGTCCCCAATGTAAAAAAAAAAAACAAGGAAGTCCTTGGAAATCTAGTTGTTGAAAGTTTGATAAAAATGGGAAGTCCCAAAAAGTATACACAAACAAGGAAGTCCTTGAAAATGTATTGATGTAATTGTTAACAAAAAGGGGAAGTCCCCAAATGCGTATTGAAAAGAAAACAAAACGGAAGAATCCACAAAGAGCGTGTGCGTAAAGAAGGCAGGAAGTCCTTCAAGACCAATGTAGAAATTATTAAGGGGAAATCCCCAAAAGCGTATGCTTAATTAGTTAAAAGGGGGCAATCCCCAAAGAGCGTATGCGTAACCAAGGAATTCCTTGGAAATACTTGTAGAAATCGTTAATTGAAAGGGGAAGTCCCCAAAAGCGTTGCGTATTTAATAAAAAGGGGAAATCCCCAAAAAGCGTATGCGCAAAAACAAAGAAGCCCGTCAAAATCAATGAAGACATCATTAAGTGGAAGTCGCAACCCAGGTACAACAAACTTAAAAGAAAAGAGCAATTTTGCAAGGATGAAGAAGTATACGTCAAGCGCAAATTTAATGGTATATGTCTATCTGAGGAACACACTTTCAGGAGCAAAAGCAAGTGTTGACACGTAAATCTTTAAAAAAGTGCAGTCAATTACCAAGCAAATGAAGAAGCGGTCAGGCCACCATACAAGAATGGTGGCAGATTTGTTGTAACAATTCAATCTGTGAAAACAATGAACTTCAATCTAGTCAACCATTTCACCTCAAAGTCCAGAGTCCAAACTGTGATTACCAAACATGACTCTGCAAATACCATTAATTCAAGTCAAGCATTCTTCAAGAACAATGAACTTAATTGTAGCATACAAATTTAATCAAAAGGAATTGTGATTCCTCATTTGCTTGTAATAGAATAAAATTAGCCGATACGACCCAGTTTCTGCCACCCAATGCCTCATTATTCATGCCTCCTCTTTTCAAGTGAGCTGGCTCACATTGCAGGAGCCACAGGCGTTAAGTAAAGTTTTTATACCTGAGGTCTTCAGTCTTAAAAAGTTTGAACTGAAATGTGTTACTTACTTCGGATCGCTGAAATAAGAAAATGGAAGGAGGCAAAGTTGCTGGAGAATTGTAGGTGCACGTCCTGTTTGTAGAAATATCTGTGAATATAAATGAAAAACAATGACACGGAATTTTATGAAAAAAGATCAACCAAAACGTAGATTAGAGAACTATACGTAGTTTTTCCGATCATTTGGATAACCTTTCCGACGAATATGTAAAAACGCTATATCATACAGCTTACCTGATTATCTTTGTTTAGCACTGTGTAGTAGCCAACTGATATCACTAATTCAGATAAAAGATCATCACAATTCTGCGTTGAGCAATATCTGTTAAATGAATAAATACAAATATTATTACTAATCACTGTTTCATAAATGAGAATTGAAATATAAGAAGGAAAATTTTACTAAAGCAGTCAAACCCTTACCTCTAATTTGAGAACGAGTAATTCTTTTAAAACTACGACAATGTACTAGAATAGTGATAAGTTAACCACTTCGTGTAATTTGACTTAATTTGAGATTGGATGTCAAAATTTCAAGTGAACATCTCTTCACGTTTCATAGAAAATGTTACAAACATATGTTCTTATGATGTACATCAGAATAGTGTTAGTCTACACCTTAAAGTAGGAAATTAAAAAGGTGCTTCATACCTGAGAATGTAATTCGCTATAGATCTGAACTGCAAACAGTTGCCTTCAGCTCCTAAGATATCCTAGAATCAAAATAAACATAATTTCTTTTATGTTACAATGAGGATAATCATTTACAAGGTCGAAAAAACAATTTCTTACATTCTTTTAATCGGTATGAATCTGCTTCCAGCAACATTTGGTCATTCCAGAGAACTTTGCCAAAGATATGAAAATTCATTTGAAAAGATGTACGTCTAAACAGGAAGTACTGATAAATTAAATGGACAATAGAAAGGTCGCAGTAATTTTTAAAACTGGATATTTCCCTCTGCCTTCGCACAAAACCATCTTAGCTAACATCAACTGCATCATGTAGCCTGCTAAATTCCTAGCATTCATATTTTTGCATAGCGTAACGATCAAAGTGCAAAACGTTTTCTTGTATCACACTTATATCCAGCGCTAAATGACGATTTGTATTGGTTTTTGAAATTTAGTCGAGATGGAAATTTAGGTACACTTATCTAAATTTAGGGAATTTAGATAAATGTACAAACACTTCTCAGGCAGAGCTTCAGGGACACCAGTGGACCAGTTGCAACAAAAATCTGAAATAACTTTGTTGACTCACCTGCAATACATGGATATCTAGAAGAGCAGTAAAGTTAACCAATCGTAAGACTGACGTCAGAATTGTGATTGTTCCTTCAGAAAGAGGGAATGGACTTGGGGATATTCTGGCTGCACCACTGTTATGTAATAATGCATACATCAATGATAATAAACCTAAAAAGAAAACAAAACATGGTCACATGATATTTCCAATACATTGATTTCCAATAGATTGACCATCTCACATCCGGAGAACCTATCAATTAGCTGTAATTCAGCCATCACTTTTAAACGCTTACTATGAAGAGATTGATAATAATAATAAAAATAGTGATCAAATATTTGAAGGTAAATCCTGTTGAAAACTCTGCTTTGCAGTGGGCAACAGGAACTCACCAAGAAGATGTGTACTTTTGAAATAGTGAAGAATTCCTGTTGGATCTTCCTTCTTCGAGCCAAATACATTTTCTATCCTGAAACATCAAAATCTAGTGGGTGAGTAAACATACAATGCCTCTTTTAAAAGCCCCTTATATCAAGACAATAAAATTGGCGATTATATAAATGTATCAAGACAATAAAATTGGCTATTATATAAATGTATCAAGACAATAAAATTGGCTATTATATAAATGTATCAAGACAATAAAATTGGCTATTATATAAATGTATCAAGACAATGAAATTGGCTATTATATAAATGTATCAAGACAATGAAATTGGCTATTATATAAATGTATCAAGACAATAAAATTGGCGATTATATAAATGTATCAAGACAATGAAATTGGCTATTATATAAATGTATCAAGACAATAAAATTGGCTATTATATAAATGTATCAAGACAATAAAATTGGCGATTATATAAATGTATCAAGACAATGAAATTGGCGATTATATAAATGTATCAAGACAATGAAATTGGCTATTATATAAATGTATCAAGACAATAAAATTGGCGATTATATAAATGTATCAAGACAATGAAATTGGCGATTATATAAATGTATCAAGACAATGAAATTGGCTATTATATAAATGTATCAAGACAATGAAATTGGCGATTATATAAATGTATCAAGACAATAAAATTGGCTATTATATAAATGTATCAAGACAATAAAATTGGCGATTATATAAATGTATCAAGACAATGAAATTGGCGATTATATAAATGTATCAAGACAATGAAATTGGCTATTATATAAATGTATCAAGACAATGAAATTGGCGATTATATAAATGTATCAAGACAATAAAATTGGCTATTATATAAATGTATCAAGACAATAAAATTGGCGATTATATAAATGTATCAAGACAATGAAATTGGCGATTATATAAATGTATCAAGACAATAAAATTGGCGATTATATAAATGTATCAAGACAATAAAATTGGCTATTATATAAATGTATCAAGACAATAAAATTGGCGATTATATAAATGTATCAAGACAATGAAATTGGCTATTATATAAATGTATCAAGACAATGAAATTGGCTATTATATAAATGTATCAAGACAATGAAATTGGCGATTATATAAATGTATCAAGACAATAAAATTGGCTATTATATAAATGTATCAAGACAATAAAATTGGCGATTATATAAATGTATCAAGACAATGAAATTGGCGATTATATAAATGTATCAAGACAATGAAATTGGCTATTATATAAATGTATCAAGACAATAAAATTGGCGATTATATAAATGTATCAAGACAATGAAATTGGCGATTATATAAATGTATCAAGACAATGAAATTGGCTATTATATAAATGTATCAAGACAATGAAATTGGCGATTATATAAATGTATCAAGACAATAAAATTGGCTATTATATAAATGTATCAAGACAATGAAATTGGCTATTATATAAATGTATCAAGACAATAAAATTGGCGATTATATAAATGTATCAAGACAATAAAATTGGCTATTATATAAATGTATCAAGACAATAAAATTGGCTATTATATAAATGTATCAAGACAATGAAATTGGCTATTATATAAATGTATCAAGACAATAAAATTGGCGATTATATAAATGTATCAAGACAATAAAATTGGCGATTATATAAATGTATCAAGACAATAAAATTGGCGATTATATAAATGTATCAAGACAATAAAATTGGCTATTATATAAATGTATCAAGACAATAAAATTGGCGATTATATAAATGTATCAAGACAATGAAATTGGCGATTATATAAATGTATCAAGACAATAAAATTGGCTATTATATAAATGTATCAAGACAATGAAATTGGCTATTATATAAATGTATCAAGACAATAAAATTGGCGATTATATAAATGTATCAAGACCATAAAATTGGCGATTATATAAATGTATCAAGACAATGAAATTGGCTATTATATAAATGTATCAAGACAATGAAATTGGCTATTATATAAATGTATCAAGACAATGAAATTGGCTATTATATAAATGTATCAAGACAATAAAATTGGCGATTATATAAATGTATCAAGACAATAAAATTGGCGATTATATAAATGTATCAAGACAATGAAATTGGCTATTATATAAATGTATCAAGACAATAAAATTGGCGATTATATAAATGTATCAAGACCAAAACATTGGCTATTATATAAATGTATCAAGACAATAAAATTGGCTATTATATAAAT
This sequence comes from Aurelia sp. 3 sensu Dawson et al. (2005), assembly GCA_964020215.1. Classification (NCBI taxonomy): domain Eukaryota; kingdom Metazoa; phylum Cnidaria; class Scyphozoa; order Semaeostomeae; family Ulmaridae; genus Aurelia; species Aurelia sp. 3 sensu Dawson et al. (2005). Next base: position 22,585,574 of record OZ026580.1, read on the forward strand.
GTATCAAGACAATAAAATTGGCTATTATATAAATGTATCAAGACAATAAAATTGGCGATTATATAAATGTATCAAGACAATAAAATTGGCGATTATATAAATGTATCAAGACAATAAAATTGGCGATTATATAAATGTATCAAGACAATAAAATTGGCGATTATATAAATGTATCAAGACAATGAAATTGGCTATTATATAAATGTATCAAGACAATGAAATTGGCGATTATATAAATGTATCAAGACAATGAAATTGGCGATTATATAAATGTATCAAGACAATAAAATTGGCGATTATATAAATGTATCAAGACAATAAAATTGGCGATTATATAAATGTATCAAGACAATGAAATTGGCGATTATATAAATGTATCAAGACAATAAAATTGGCTATTATATAAATGTATCAAGACAATGAAATTGGCTATTATATAAATGTATCAAGACAATAAAATTGGCGATTATATAAATGTATCAAGACAATGAAATTGGCTATTATATAAATGTATCAAGACAATGAAATTGGCTATTATATAAATGTATCAAGACAATGAAATTGGCTATTATATAAATGTATCAAGACAATAAAATTGGCGATTATATAAATGTATCAAGACAATGAAATTGGCGATTATATAAATGTATCAAGACAATGAAATTGGCTATTATATAAATGTATCAAGACAATAAAATTGGCGATTATATAAATGTATCAAGACAATGAAATTGGCGATTATATAAATGTATCAAGACAATGAAATTGGCTATTATATAAATGTATCAAGACAATAAAATTGGCGATTATATAAATGTATCAAGACAATGAAATTGGCTATTATATAAATGTATCAAGACAATAAAATTGGCGATTATATAAATGTATCAAGACAATGAAATTGGCGATTATATAAATGTATCAAGACAATAAAATTGGCGATTATATAAATGTATCAAGACAATAAAATTGGCGATTATATAAATGTATCAAGACAATGAAATTGGCTATTATATAAATGTATCAAGACAATAAAATTGGCGATTATATAAATGTATCAAGACAATAAAATTGGCGATTATATAAATGTATCAAGACAATGAAATTGGCTATTATATAAATGTATCAAGACAATAAAATTGGCGATTATATAAATGTATCAAGACAATGAAATTGGCGATTATATAAATGTATCAAGACAATGAAATTGGCTATTATATAAATGTATCAAGACAATAAAATTGGCGATTATATAAATGTATCAAGACAATGAAATTGGCTATTATATAAATGTATCAAGACAATAAAATTGGCGATTATATAAATGTATCAAGACAATGAAATTGGCGATTATATAAATGTATCAAGACAATGAAATTGGCTATTATATAAATGTATCAAGACAATAAAATTGGCGATTATATAAATGTATCAAGACAATGAAATTGGCGATTATATAAATGTATCAAGACAATGAAATTGGCTATTATATAAATGTATCAAGACAATAAAATTGGCGATTATATAAATGTATCAAGACAATGAAATTGGCTATTATATAAATGTATCAAGACAATAAAATTGGCGATTATATAAATGTATCAAGACAATGAAATTGGCGATTATATAAATGTATCAAGACAATGAAATTGGCTATTATATAAATGTATCAAGACAATAAAATTGGCGATTATATAAATGTATCAAGACAATGAAATTGGCTATTATATAAATGTATCAAGACAATAAAATTGGCGATTATATAAATGTATCAAGACAATGAAATTGGCGATTATATAAATGTATCAAGACAATGAAATTGGCTATTATATAAATGTATCAAGACAATAAAATTGGCGATTATATAAATGTATCAAGACAATGAAATTGGCGATTATATAAATGTATCAAGACAATGAAATTGGCTATTATATAAATGTATCAAGACAATAAAATTGGCGATTATATAAATGTATCAAGACAATGAAATTGGCGATTATATAAATGTATCAAGACAATGAAATTGGCTATTATATAAATGTATCAAGACAATAAAATTGGCGATTATATAAATGTATCAAGACAATGAAATTGGCTATTATATAAATGTATCAAGACAATAAAATTGGCGATTATATAAATGTATCAAGACAATGAAATTGGCGATTATATAAATGTATCAAGACAATAAAATTGGCGATTATATAAATGTATCAAGACAATAAAATTGGCGATTATATAAATGTATCAAGACAATGAAATTGGCTATTATATAAATGTATCAAGACAATAAAATTGGCGATTATATAAATGTATCAAGACAATAAAATTGGCGATTATATAAATGTATCAAGACAATGAAATTGGCTATTATATAAATGTATCAAGACAATAAAATTGGCGATTATATAAATGTATCAAGACAATGAAATTGGCGATTATATAAATGTATCAAGACAATGAAATTGGCTATTATATAAATGTATCAAGACAATAAAATTGGCGATTATATAAATGTATCAAGACAATGAAATTGGCTATTATATAAATGTATCAAGACAATAAAATTGGCGATTATATAAATGTATCAAGACAATGAAATTGGCGATTATATAAATGTATCAAGACAATAAAATTGGCGATTATATAAATGTATCAAGACAATAAAATTGGCGATTATATAAATGTATCAAGACAATAAAATTGGCGATTATATAAATGTATCAAGACAATGAAATTGGCTATTATATAAATGTATCAAGACAATGAAATTGGCTATTATATAAATGTATCAAGACAATGAAATTGGCTATTATATAAATGTATCAAGACAATAAAATTGGCGATTATATAAATGTATCAAGACAATAAAATTGGCGATTATATAAATGTATCAAGACAATGAAATTGGCTATTATATAAATGTATCAAGACAATAAAATTGGCGATTATATAAATGTATCAAGACAATGAAATTGGCGATTATATAAATGTATCAAGACAATAAAATTGGCGATTATATAAATGTATCAAGACAATAAAATTGGCGATTATATAAATGTATCAAGACAATAAAATTGGCGATTATATAAATGTATCAAGACAATGAAATTGGCTATTATATAAATGTATCAAGACAATGAAATTGGCTATTATATAAATGTATCAAGACAATGAAATTGGCTATTATATAAATGTATCAAGACAATAAAATTGGCGATTATATAAATGTATCAAGACAATAAAATTGGCGATTATATAAATGTATCAAGACAATGAAATTGGCTATTATATAAATGTATCAAGACAATGAAATTGGCTATTATATAAATGTATCAAGACAATAAAATTGGCGATTATATAAATGTATCAAGACCAAAACATTGGCTATTATATAAATGTATCAAGACAATAAAATTGGCTATTATATAAATGTATCAAGACAATAAAATTGGCTATTATATAAATGTATCAAGACAATAAAATTGGCTATTATATAAATGTATCAAGACAATAAAATTGGCGATTATATAAATGTATCAAGACAATAAAATTGGCGATTATATAAATGTATCAAGACAATGAAATTGGCTATTATATAAATGTATCAAGACAATGAAATTGGCTATTATATAAATGTATCAAGACAATAAAATTGGCGATTATATAAATGTATCAAGACAATAAAATTGGCGATTATATAAATGTATCAAGACAATGAAATTGGCTATTATATAAATGTATCAAGACAATAAAATTGGCTATTATATAAATGTATCAAGACAATAAAATTGGCGATTATATAAATGTATCAAGACAATGAAATTGGCTATTATATAAATGTATCAAGACAATGAAATTGGCTATTATATAAATGTATCAAGACAATAAAATTGGCGATTATATAAATGTATCAAGACAATAAAATTGGCGATTATATAAATGTATCAAGACAATAAAATTGGCGATTATATAAATGTATCAAGACAATGAAATTGGCTATTATATAAATGTATCAAGACAATGAAATTGGCTATTATATAAATGTATCAAGACAATGAAATTGGCTATTATATAAATGTATCAAGACAATAAAATTGGCGATTATATAAATGTATCAAGACAATAAAATTGGCGATTATATAAATGTATCAAGACAATGAAATTGGCTATTATATAAATGTATCAAGACAATGAAAATGGCTATTATATAAATGTATCAAGACAATAAAATTGGCGATTATATAAATGTATCAAGACAATAAAATTGGCGATTATATAAATGTATCAAGACAATGAAATTGGCTATTATATAAATGTATCAAGACAATAAAATTGGCTATTATATAAATGTATCAAGACAATAAAATTGGCGATTATATAAATGTATCAAGACAATAAAATTGGCGATTATATAAATGTATCAAGACAATGAAATTGGCTATTATATAAATGTATCAAGACAATGAAATTGGCTATTATATAAATGTATCAAGACAATAAAATTGGCGATTATATAAATGTATCAAGACAATAAAATTGGCGATTATATAAATGTATCAAGACAATGAAATTGGCTATTATATAAATGTATCAAGACAATAAAATTGGCTATTATATAAATGTATCAAGACAATGAAATTGGCTATTATATAAATGTATCAAGACAATAAAATTGGCGATTATATAAATGTATCAAGACCAAAACATTGGCTATTATATAAATGTATCAAGACAATAAAATTGGCTATTATATAAATGTATCAAGACAATAAAATTGGCTATTATATAAATGTATCAAGACAATAAAATTGGCGATTATATAAATGTATCAAGACAATAAAATTGGCGATTATATAAATGTATCAAGACAATAAAATTGGCGATTATATAAATGTATCAAGACAATAAAATTGGCGATTATATAAATGTATCAAGACAATAAAATTGGCGATTATATAAATGTATCAAGACAATAAAATTGGCGATTATATAAATGTATCAAGACAATAAAATTGGCGATTATATAAATGTATCAAGACAATAAAATTGGCGATTATATAAATGTATCAAGACAATGAAATTGGCTATTATATAAATGTATCAAGACAATGAAATTGGCGATTATATAAATGTATCAAGACAATAAAATTGGCGATTATATAAATGTATCAAGACAATAAAATTGGCGATTATATAAATGTATCAAGACAATAAAATTGGCGATTATATAAATGTATCAAGACAATAAAATTGGCGATTATATAAATGTATCAAGACAATAAAATTGGCGATTATATAAATGTATCAAGACAATGAAATTGGCTATTATATAAATGTATCAAGACAATAAAATTGGCGATTATATAAATGTATCAAGACAATGAAATTGGCGATTATATAAATGTATCAAGACAATAAAATTGGCGATTATATAAATGTATCAAGACAATAAAATTGGCGATTATATAAATGTATCAAGACAATGAAATTGGCTATTATATAAATGTATCAAGACAATAAAATTGGCGATTATATAAATGTATCAAGACAATAAAATTGGCTATTATATAAATGTATCAAGACAATAAAATTGGCGATTATATAAATGTATCAAGACAATGAAATTGGCGATTATATAAATGTATCAAGACAATAAAATTGGCGATTATATAAATGTATCAAGACAATAAAATTGGCGATTATATAAATGTATCAAGACAATAAAATTGGCGATTATATAAATGTATCAAGACAATAAAATTGGCGATTATATAAATGTATCAAGACAATAAAATTGGCGATTATATAAATGTATCAAGACAATAAAATTGGCGATTATATAAATGTATCAAGACAATAAAATTGGCGATTATATAAATGTATCAAGACAATAAAATTGGCGATTATATAAATGTATCAAGACAATAAAATTGGCGATTATATAAATGTATCAAGACAATAAAATTGGCGATTATATAAATGTATCAAGACAATAAAATTGGCGATTATATAAATGTATCAAGACAATAAAATTGGCTATTATATAAATGTATCAAGACAATGAAATTGGCGATTATATAAATGTATCAAGACAATGAAATTGGCGATTATATAAATGTATCAAGACAATAAAATTGGCGATTATATAAATGTATCAAGACAATAAAATTGGCGATTATATAAATGTATCAAGACAATAAAATTGGCTATTATATAAATGTATCAAGACAATAAAATTGGCGATTATATAAATGTATCAAGACAATGAAATTGGCTATTATATAAATGTATCAAGACAATGAAATTGGCTATTATATAAATGTATCAAGACAATAAAATTGGCGATTATATAAATGTATCAAGACAATGAAATTGGCTATTATATAAATGTATCAAGACAATAAAATTGGCGATTATATAAATGTATCAAGACAATGAAATTGGCTATTATATAAATGTATCAAGACAATGAAATTGGCTATTATATAAATGTATCAAGACAATAAAATTGGCGATTATATAAATGTATCAAGACAATGAAATTGGCGATTATATAAATGTATCAAGACAATGAAATTGGCTATTATATAAATGTATCAAGACAATGAAATTGGCGATTATATAAATGTATCAAGACAATGAAATTGGCTATTATATAAATGTATCAAGACAATGAAATTGGCTATTATATAAATGTATCAAGACAATAAAATTGGCGATTATATAAATGTATCAAGACCAAAACATTGGCTATTATATAAATGTATCAAGACAATAAAATTGGCTATTATATAAATGTATCAAGACAATGAAATTGGCGATTATATAAATGTATCAAGACAATGAAATTGGCTATTATATAAATGTATCAAGACAATGAAATTGGCTATTATATAAATGTATCAAGACAATAAAATTGGCGATTATATAAATGTATCAAGACCAAAACATTGGCTATTATATAAATGTATCAAGACAATAAAATTGGCTATTATATAAATGTATCAAGACAATAAAATTGGCGATTATATAAATGTATCAAGACAATAAAATTGGCGATTATATAAATGTATCAAGACAATGAAATTGGCTATTATATAAATGTATCAAGACAATGAAATTGGCTATTATATAAATGTATCAAGACAATAAAATTGGCGATTATATAAATGTATCAAGACAATAAAATTGGCGATTATATAAATGTATCAAGACAATAAAATTGGCGATTATATAAATGTATCAAGACAATAAAATTGGCGATTATATAAATGTATCAAGACAATAAAATTGGCGATTATATAAATGTATCAAGACAATAAAATTGGCTATTATATAAATGTATCAAGACAATAAAATTGGCTATTATATAAATGTATCAAGACAATAAAATTGGCTATTATATAAATGTATCAAGACAATGAAATTGGCGATTATATAAATGTATCAAGACAATGAAATTGGCTATTATATAAATGTATCAAGACAATGAAATTGGCTATTATATAAATGTATCAAGACAATAAAATTGGCGATTATATAAATGTATCAAGACCAAAACATTGGCTATTATATAAATGTATCAAGACAATAAAATTGGCTATTATATAAATGTATCAAGACAATAAAATTGGCGATTATATAAATGTATCAAGACAATAAAATTGGCGATTATATAAATGTATCAAGACAATGAAATTGGCTATTATATAAATGTATCAAGACAATGAAATTGGCTATTATATAAATGTATCAAGACAATAAAATTGGCGATTATATAAATGTATCAAGACCATAACATTGGCTATTATATAAATGTATCAAGACAATAAAATTGGCTATTATATAAATGTATCAAGACAATAAAATTGGCGATTATATCATTTCATAATGGACATGTTCAATTCCATTTTAAACTTGACCTGAATGAAATCGGGAAGTCCGTTTTGAAATTATGAGAGATAATGATT
>OZ026580.1:22593746-22658746 GCA_964020215.1 Aurelia sp. 3 sensu Dawson et al. (2005)
CTTTCCATAGAAAATGCAATGAACTACCAGAATAATTTCATAAACCAGCAATAATAATGAACAGGGATGCTCTGTACAGCGTACGTTGTTGACTTTGCCAAAAATGTCTACGAAGACTGTGGTCAACAGTAACTTGTTCGAGCAATGGCTTCACGTAAGAATCCACTACAGTCCTAACATCAAAACTCGTAAAATAGCTATAGTTGCGTGATAATTCATTGGTACGTTGCCTTGTAATTGAGTAAATCGATAATGAATGTAAACAAAAAGGTTTACCTAACCAAGGAGATAACAACTCCTTGTAACATTTGAATGACATTATCGAAGAACTGCAGCGTCGTTGAGTCCTCGAGTGGTTCTTGAATTCTCTGAAATATTTGATGGCATTTATCCAGAATTCCACAGCAAACAATGTAACTAACAAGATCGCTGATCCTCTGAAAATTATCAGAACTTCCTTTCTTTGTTTTTGCTCCAGCGTTGAGGATTTTTGTTATTGATGATAAGGTTCGAAGTAATGAACAGACCAATGGATCTTCATTCTTCCATTTCATATTTTCATGGCTTTCGTTTAACTCTTTGTTTGTTGCACCTTCGACTGGAATCTAAAATCAGATCAGACGTCATTACTCAATTTACACAGATGGAACGATCGACAACAAAAATTCAAAATGTTTACGACCATTTGAAGTCGTAACGAAGATGGGCGTGAATTTGTTCCCCATCTGTGAAGAGTTTCATCCATATGGGCCTTTTCAAAAAACTTAGTAAGAATTTTATAACTGGAAACTTTATCTAGAGAGGTTGGACGATAAACAATACTAAGATTTAACACATTGAGACCTTTCCTTTCCTCATCAGAATGTGATTTCGAGCTCGAAAGGCTTCAGTGTGTTAAATCTTAGTATTTGTTGTCGTCCAATCTCCCTATATAAAGTTTGGGTCTCTTCAAAGGGGGTATTGCAAACTACCCGTCGTTTCTTGGATGTTCCCTTGACATTAGAAAATATGGATTCAAAGGTATTGACAAATAAATTCACATATTTTAGACAACTTCGCATACTTACATCAAGTCTATAATTCAGGAGATCTATCAAAGTTGATAGCTTGTTACTAAGCAACATATATTGGCAGTTTTCAGCACTACCATCACATGCAAGTAATGACACTTCACTGGCGTGAATTAAAATTCTGAAATAAATGAATAAAATTAAACTCTTGAAAACCCGGAGAAGCCATCGTTCCTAATTTAGATACAATAACATTTACCATTTAATGGGAGGTTTTCAAACCAGGAATGTTCATTTAAGAGTAATCTTCGGCATATGGTTTTTGAAAGGAACAAAGCTGCTCAAAAAATTTCCTGCCCGTAAACACACTTTTTGATATTTCCTTAAAAATAATTAGAATTTCGGATAACAGTAAAATCTTCACAGGGCTCCAATTGTCCATTTGCTATCGATAAACAAATTTCTGCCTTTCTACAAAATTTAAGCTAAAGAAAGAAAAAGGAATAGTACGCAGCAGAGGAATTTCATACGAGTTGTTTTGAAGAATATTTATCCCTGATTTTGGAGCAAAGGGTTGATTTCATCAGTGTAAACTCGTGAATCTTTTTTTCAGTTTTTAGCTATTAAGATAACTGAAAGACTAACCCCCAGAGTTCCAGCTTCTCAGCTGGGGAATATTTTTCTGGTCCTCGACTACATCATGAATAGATAGTAACTACTTACTTGTCTGTTATAGCTGGTTTTGTTGTTTTCTTATCTCCAGAAATATCAAGTAGAAGCAGAATTCTTGTTAGCACAGCTAGGCCGCCAATTTGGCAAAACACTCGTTGATCAGCTTGCGTCTGTTGGGAAAAACGGGAAAGCAAAAGGATTACTTTACAGCACTACTTACCAAGTCTTACTGGACAAATCTTTAAATCGGCAAGTCTGCATTAAACAGATTACGGTTCTTAGCTTACGCCCTAGATTAACGCTGCTGAAACTATTGTGTTCTACATAAGTAATATTGTATGTAACTTACTAATTGGGAAACAACATCTTGGGTTCGTTTTGGCTAGCTCTTTGTGCCGGTGAAGTAAACATTTTTGGGAGCTTACAATCTCCCAAAGTGTCGAAAAACGAACCAGATGCTCACTCAAGCAACACAAACAGTTACAAAGAAATCAATCATTACAATCTACAGAAATAGTATCAAGTGAAGTTATAAACAGAATTTGATTCTGTGATTCTAACCTTTGTCTCCAAGAGTCGACTGATTTCACTAAGAGCACGATCTAAAGCTGTGATTTTATTTGCAGGCCAAAAAGTACTCCCTTGTGTTTGTAACAATTTGTTTATATCTTTTAATGATCTGTGCAACCTGATATATAACAAAGAAATAAAACAGATGTCATGCAGCAATTGAAAAAGACTATAACAATGTCTACTAAAGAATAACAAAATAAAGTAACCATCTAACTTCCTTATTTCATTTTAGTATTAACCAGCTACCAAATATACTCAAATGCACTCCCATCTTTTGGTACTCGGTAAAATATCGGATAGGGATGAATGCTCACACGAATTCATTTTACTTCTACCCCAAAAAACAATATTAATATTCAACAAAAATAGCTAGCCAGTTTTCTTGACCCTCCAAAATTATAGAGACTGGTAAGATCAACACCCCACAAAAATTACGGCGCTACTCTTGTAAAATCTAGAAGATAATAGCCAATGACTACCACTCGAGAATATAACTTCAATTTTCAAGAACCAGCAAGAATAACATAAAGTTAAATTTTAACCCTCAAAGACTACCACGAGAACTGAGCATCTCTGACGGGGGGGGGGTACTTGACCTAAATTTGTACGGAGATGTGCCCACGAAAAATGTTTTTTACCAGGCTCCAGAAGAAATTGCCTCCTTGTGATACCCCATTCTTGAAAAAATAGGCGAAAATGATACCTTGAAAAACGGCACATTCCCGTCGGACGAATATACAAAGTCCCACCCAGGATCTCCCTGACCCAAATTTCTGAGTGCCCCCCCAACAAGGACCTGCTTCGGTTCTGCAATTGCAAGAAATGTTTGGATGAGATATGGGGAATTTTGATGAAAGAATTAGAATTTACCGTGCTCTCTTTGGTGATTCTTCTGTTTTGTCCTCATTTGTCACGGATGCTTCAAATTCCCTTCCTCTGAAAACGAGATGCAAAAACAAAGTTTGTTGAAAATATTCACTCTGTCATTTGGAAGCTGCCTAAAACCAATGTTTTTTCAGGGAATGAAACAGACTACTAAAATGAAAATCACATTTCCAAGAAACCGGATTTCGTTGAGAGGTTTACATATTTCATAATCGGAAATTTTGGGGAGCGTGGTAAATGAAGAATGGTTTAAATCAAAAAATGGTTCTTTACGAAGGAAGTTCTTCATAACTTATATCTTTATAACCTACCACCTACCATTTCATCTTTTGACCAAACTCGATATTTTGAAACCGGTTCAAAAATATTCTCCACAAGGAACAAGAAATTTGGAGATAGTCCTAGAAACAAAATATCTTGAGAGGTTGTAGTACTGCAGTTTTATGGAAACTGTAAGTACAAAAACTGTTTCTGAATCAATGTTTCTATAGATAGCAAGCAAAATACAATAAACGAAATATTTACCGTTGATTCATCCTTGATTTGATTTTCTTCAACCGTTTTTTTATTGCCTTTTGGTGCTCTTCTCTTTCATTTTGTTTCGAAGTATTTGTTTCCTCGTATTCTTTTATGTATTTCATTGAAAACCCCTCCTAAAAGAAACATGATAAGACATGACGTTTTTCACTGAATTTCCTTTGGCAGTGCAGCACATGAATTAAGAATTGCTTTGAAAATAAATACTCTGAGAAAATGTCTCCATAAAGTTTCGTCAAATGTAGTGAACAAAAGAGTTTTGCTCGTAAACTTTTTTAGAAATATAAAAGTAACAAAAAAAGCTTCGTCATAGTCAAGGCTAACAACCGATTTCAAATTCAAATTCTAAAATTCAAAGATATTTGAAACATACCATATCTACGTCAGTTATTTTCTTGTTGATTTCTCTCACTGATTCACGATGTTTTCTTCCTTTTAAATGACTGATTAAAAATACCTCTGAAATTATCTAGAAAGTAATCAATAACTTTTTACTCATAAGATAAGGAAGAACCATCTCAATAATCATATCACATGAGAACGTGCGTCCAAAATGCTTGACACACCAAGTTTAAAAACAACAAAAAACAGCGGGCCTGACAGACAGAATGATATACAGTACAGTAAATACTCCCGTATGTAAACCTAATAGATTAATAATCTGTAAGCTGGAATGGTCGAAATAGACCCCCATTTTAAGAACTAATCCATTGTATACATCGTACAAGAACACAAGCTGGTTCGCAAAATTGCAGGTTATTATCTTCGGGTATTTACTGTACACCTCTCTGGAACCATAAGCATTATAGATTGACAAGCGTTGATAATTATGCAAAATAAATGCAAGAATGGTTTTACCAAAAATACGCTGAATCCAAGCATAAACAAACACAGAACAACTAAACAAAATCAAACCTCGACATTGCACAAAGTACACTGCTTCTTTCTTTCATAAGGAATAATGCTAGGTGCCTCTTCCACCGTTGCATGACGAGAAGAACTTGCAGCCTGGAGAAGATGCATCAATGCATGATAATTTTAAGTCATAATAGCCATGATTTAATCTCTGTTTGAACTGACCAACATGTCTTTGGGAAGTTTCAAACTTTTGAAAACTGTGTGTTGTGTTACTGTTTACATTTGATGTCTCAATGTTTGTAAATTAAAAGGAATCGCAATCGTTAAAATTAGCCCTGGCCAAATTACAAATATTGGCTATTACATTTGGTAACTTCGACACGTGTTTTTCATTATGTACCTAGAGAAACGATGGATATCTGGGCGTTTCTTTAGCCTCTTCATAGCAGTTAGTCGATGAAGCTATGTCGATTCTCTTTAAGGTTACTGTTCTCTGATATCTTTATCCAAGACTGGCCTCATGCTTTTGCCAAACATTACCCTGGGTACCAAAGCCTCAAAAATTTAAATGAAAGGAAGATTGGGTAGTCAAACGTGTTTCGATTTGTCAATTTATCAGTTGTTTTTTCTAGGCAGATTCGCGCTTGAGAAGTGCAGAAATTTGGTTGTAGCAAGAAGCAAGAAGACTCTCGATAACAGAGAGCTTTACAATCTGATCCAGTAGTAATGGCATGGATCGCTTTATTTCCATGCATATAAAGGAAGACTTACCTTTTCCTTAACCAATTCAATTCTCTCTTCATGTCTCCTTGATGACTCCAGTTGCTACAAAGGCAGAAAAACAGATATCTTAACATTCACGTGGAAAGCCCTACATTCGGAGAATAGGCTTTTTTAACACATGGCTAAACTATACAAAAGGCCATTTGTAATCTTACTTTTGTCAGCGCTACACGAAAACATTGACCATTGCTCTTCAACAAGACTTTTAGTCTACTTATCATTCCAGCTAACTGTTGACTGTTTTGTCCAACCCTCTGGGCTTAAACAGCTACTGAGGTAGACTTAGATATATCCAACAAAAGAGGTCAGTTCTAAAAAAACAATTCGAATCCATACCTTTTGTTCTATTTTCTTCTGTAGCTCCTCCGTAGCTTTCTCTAATGCTTCGTTCCTTGCAGCAACTTTCATCTCACGGTCTCTGCAAGCAAATTGGAGAGATTTTTAGTGCACTTGAAAGGTAATATTTAGCACTGTTGGTTGAAATAATCTCTGCAGCAACAATCACTATCATACACTATATGATACAGCAAGACTTGCAATATAGTTGCATTAAGATTTACGATTGAGCCTACCTGTTTCCTCTAAAGGAACCTTTTCTATAAACACTCTCATCTAATCAATGCACAAGACAAAAGAAGAATGCAAGGCGATGACTGCGCTACAATTCATAAGAATTAAGATAAAATAAGGAATATCAGGTGAAAAATTGCTATACCTTTGCCGTTCTCGAATTGCCTCTTCCCTTGCCTTTTCCTTCTCTTGTTTTTCTTTTATCCTTTTATCTTCCTGTTTCGAGAATGATACAAGAATGGAGTATTTAAATCGTATGTTAATAAGCTTTCTTAACACAAATTACTGCTTTTTGGAAATCGTTAGTGGAAGGAGACCATAACTATCATGAAAGATTTTAATTTCTTGGTTCTGCTTTCCTTATATTTTGAGCCAATTTGACATAAATTAGGTATTCTCATACTTGGGGTATTTCAGACAAATTCTCGTCCCCCCCAGGCAGGCGCGGATTTAGTGGGGGGCCGGGGGGGCCATGGCCCCCCAAACGATAAGAGTTCTCGTAAAATTTTTTGCCGTTTATAGATAAACGGATAAGTTTCAAACCTTTATCTCCCAAAATAACCATGGCACAGCTACAAGATAACTCTGCTAACGACAAAACAGTCTAACTAACTCACGAAGTAACTTGCTATTGATCAAAAAGTATGAAAAAGATATGAATTTGAATTTTAATAATGATGAACAAAATTTCATTGTGTGAGATAGAGATGAAAAACCTTTTGTTTCTTTCACTTTATCGAAGTATCGGAGTGATTCAGGACATTCCAGTGAACTAAGCTGTTGCAGAAGTTTTTTCATGATAAATTTTGCCCGGATAATGGTGATAAAGACTCATTTGTTGTAATGGTTATATGCTTTTAGAAAGTAACTTATTAAATGATGAGAAGTTTGATAACTGGTGACTCGAATTTGGGAACTTAGGATTGGAAATTCCGCAGGATTTTTCTCGTAACTTTGAAATGCCTTTGACTTGTTAATTTTTTTTAGATATGTGTCATTTCTTATGGCAATTTTGCATTTCCAAGGTTGTGGAGCTTATTTTTGCGCTAGGCACTCTCTAATTGGTGCTAATGATAAATATTTCATGGTCCCTTCCTTTCCCAAATGACAGCTCGTTGCCTTTAGCAGAAAAAATGCCAGTGGTATTTCCGGAGGAATGAAGTTCAAATGATCAGCTCAATGATCTATGATGAAGCAAAAAGGGCGTTTCCCACGTTTTCCGAGAGTCTGAAGGGCGTGGCCACGTCAACTGTTCCTGGGGGCTACGCCCCCAGACCCCCATGTTCCTTCCATGTGGCCCTCCCCAAACTCCAAGGCTGGATCCGCCCCTGCTCCCAGGGGCTGAAAATGATTGATACCGATCGTAATTTGAAAATAAAGTACCTGTTCTTTACGTTTCAATTTGATTTCCTCAAGCCTTGCTCGTCTCATTGCTTCTAATGCTCTGCGACGTTCCTACGAAAAATGGGAAAACCCACATCAACAAATTGACGTAGTAAAACTATAATTTCAGTGACAAACATAGTAGCCTTATTTGTCTTGTGAAATCAACAAAACATTGGTATGTTTGCTATATTCTGACAAGGGTATCATGAAGACAATTTGAGATTAAATATAGATCTGCAGCCTCCTACCTGTGCAGCCTCTTCCTTTGCCTGCTGTTCCTCTCTCTTACGTTGTCTCTCCTCCTACAAAAGCAAAGAAGAAAATTTGCCTTCTCTGTTCTCAAGATATTTACCAATACCACGAGTTTTGATTCATATAGCCTTCTATTATTTGAAGATTATCACAACTGATATAAGTATAAAATAAAATGGCCTCACCATGATATCTTGTAGTCTTGCCTCCATAAACTGAAACAAAGAAAGAAGGAATGAAAATGGATCAGATCAGATCCAGATCAAAACCCAGATTAATGAAAACCCAGATGAGATCAGTCACTAAGCAGTTTGCAAAATAACTCGAGCCTTGACACGTGGATACCCTGACTAAGAACCTTTATATTTCTCTCTTGAATAGAAGGCTTGTATCCGTTCAGTTTGCAACTCCAGATCGCTCCAGCTAACAATAAATACCTGGTGTTTTTCCTGAACTTCAATTTTCTTGTTCTGTGCTTCCAAACTGTTTATGAATGCTATTTCGTTGACCTGATGAGGAAAATATTACTTTCTCTAATTCCTGGAAAGGTATCGGAGAGCGTGAAAAGTGGAACAGTTTTAAAAGCACTTTGGACTCAGACTGACTACACACTTACTTTTCAATGTATTTTATTGATCTTTTATTTATAGCTAAAGACACGTATTAAAATTATGCAGGAAATTAATAAAGAGTCCAATTTTAGTTGCAGGCGTTGCGAGACAATAACATAAAAAGTGGATCCTACGATAACAGAGGTTCAGGTGTATAGAATTCAAAAATCAAGATTGTTCCTACAGGCTCTATTCTTCGTTTTCGTTTCATTTTGAAGCATATCGACAGGCTAATTAAGTAAGTGTTGGCATTTAAAAGAGAACAGTTATCTGATTAAACTAACTATCATTTACCTTCGCATCTTCCTCTTGTGCCTTCTTAATTTTCTCTTGTAAAACTAATTTTCTCTTTTGTTCTGCTTTCAACATTTTATTTTTCTGAAAAAGTTCTTGGTCTTGGATTATGTTGTTTTTCAATACTCTAACTTTTCTTACCTGTGGAAATAAAAAGCAATCATTAGTTGAAGAAATTACTCAAAAGTAACTTTAACACAACATCGTACCTCACCACTTTCACCATACTTCAACGTTCTAAGAAATGCCAGTAATCAATGTTATCCAATATCATTCAGTATTAGCAACATGGACATTAAAAGCAAGAAACGTTAATCAAAAAGCCAACTCACATTTTCAGAAAGCATTCTAAGTCTTTGGCATTTGGCTTCCAAAAGTTTCAGCCTCTTTCGCTCTGCTTTCATCTGCAAAACAGACATATATTCCTTTCGATTGTGTATCAAAAATATTTTGTCTTCTGTCAATCCTTACATCAAGGTTATTTGGTTTTATACAGCTCTTGTTCCATAGCCTATTCCAGGAGAAAAACGTTTTCCGTTGTGTTGTGGTTGATATAGGAAACGTACATCACATGGGAGAACGGCATCCCCCCAAGTAAGTTTTTGATACTAGGCGGAAAACGTGTCATCCTCCCCAGGACTAGCATGTGCAATAGCTTGTACAAGTCATAATGTTAAGGAAGAAATATTAGAGGAATTTGTTCATGATGTTATGACATTTTTGTAGGTATCTACAAGCAACAAGGGCAGATTTTGTAATACAATAGCATCAGTCGCTTTGGTTCACACAAAGCGATTAGCGAATGAAGACAAAAGAAATTCTCTCAAGCAGAATTTCAAAACAAACGAAGCCGCAAAGTTTCTCTGAAACCAGTAAGGCAAACTCTCGTTTGGTGCGGGCGAAGGGAGGTTTTTAAGAGAAGGCATGTGCTTATAACAACAGAAGAAGGGTAAATCTAAAGTTCTGTCTCGCAGATTTTGTTTATTTGATTCAGGAGCTGAGGAGTGATTGCATACATCTGAGCAATAAATATGCAAAAATTGCTATGCCCTCTGCTCGGTTTCTGAATCAAGTAAACAAAATCAGCGAGACAGAACTTTAGATTTACCCTTCTTCTGTCGTTATAAGCACATACCTTCTTTAAAAAACCTCCCTTCGCCCGCACCAAACGAGAGTTTGCCTTACTGGTTTCAGGGCAACTTTGCGGCTTCGTTTGTTTTGAAATTCTGCTTGAGAGAATTTCTTTTGTCTGCATTTGCTAATCGCTTTGAATTGAGGTGTGAACCAACGAAACTGATGCTATTGTATTACAAAATCTGCCCTTGTTTCTACAAGCGACTTTCTCGAGGAAAATCTGAACGAAGTGTCTGATTTCTGAAAGAAAAATTCTAGAAATGGCCTAAAATGTACGCTATCCAATAAGATATTGCCAAATATTGTTGCCTTGATGTTTATGAAGCATTAGCCTCTCAAATGTTGTGCATTTTTTCCTGACTCACCCGTTAGAAGGGAACTACTTCCTTACCATTCTTTCTTCTGAGATCCTAACTGATTCTGCCCTCGGTCTCCTTCTAGAGGGTGATGACAACTTCTGATGCATTTCAAGGGCTCTACCAGGTGGTCGTGAGGGTTCCGCTTCTGAAAGATCTCCCCAGCCAAAACCCTCTTGTCTGTCCTGTTCTTCTTTTTCATATTGTGCTAATATCTCTTCCCATGAGAGTGTTTTTGAAGCATTCTCTTCGAATGATACCTAAAAACCAATATGTGAATTCAAATCAATTTCATATTATTGAGTGAGACAAAACATAACTACAGTGAAGGCGTCGTAGTTATTCCTTTATCTTGTGAACTTTGCAGTTCAACAAAAGAATGAGTACTCTCCAGGTTATCTTGACCTATCGTCTGACGGGGAAGTGCCATTGCACCAAAATTACCGTACCTACCATTTCACGAAGTTTGTCAATTGTAGAGTCATAATTTCGCAATTTACGAAACACTTGCTGTAACTCACATTTTTCTACTGCGCAGCACCATAACTGCGAAAAATGTCTGCAAATGTTATCTACAATTCCGCCAATTTTGCAATAAGGTAACCGTAAAAATGGCACGTCCCCGTACTACCAACATACTAAATATCCCCGACCTCCAGTCAGAACCTACGTAGTATTCAACGCTGATTTTTTTACATTGATTTGCAGAGAGAAGCAAAAATAGTGTGGCTACATTTGTACTTGCGAGACTCAAGACATCTATTATTCATTGCTTTCCTCTACGCCACAACCCAGAGTTCTGTTTATATAGTGCTATTTCTCCTGCATACAGCGCAATACTTATAAATTTCGCTGCCTGCAGTTAACATTGCTCAACTAAGTGGAAGGATTACATTCCAAGTCAAAAGAAGGAAAGGCTACAAGGTCGTCGTATATTAAAACTTGCTTCAGCTACTCAAAGGAATACAAAATGAATAACACTGTAATGTAAAATAACTTACTGATTCGTCGGCTTCTTGTTCATCTCTTGGTGTCAATTCTTGTCCTTCATCAGAATTATTGCCTTCTTTATCACTACTTATATCTTCTGTATCATCCATATCATCCATATTTTTTAATGCTTCATCTTCCAATTCTTTTGTCAAATGTTCTTCTTCTTCGATTGCCGACGCTAATGCTTTTTTATTTTCTTCTTCAATTTGAATACTTATTAAATCTTCCTCTTGTTGTTCATCTGCTTGAATAAAATCATCCATTTCTTCTTCTAGCATCAAAACATCAATGGCTTCTTCTGTATCTGATTCTGCTAAAACTTTGATTTCTTGTGCTTCTTCCTCTTGATCTCCTGCTCTGTTGTTACTCTCACTTATCGCAAGGACACAAATATCACTACAGGCCCCCTTAGACTCTACCTTAGCCCCATGCTCCCCAATCACTGCTGAATTTTCTCTTGATAACTGTATTGCATCTGATGACTGTTTTGATCCCGGTGATTTCATTACTTTCTCAAATGCACTTACTCCAGTTCCAATGACTGGTTCAGAAGTACTTATCGTTATCTCTTTGTGATTACTATCTGTACTCTTTTTCAATCCGACTAATTCCACAGAATCCTGAGATGCTGTTGTTCTAACACTGACTGACGTTGATGACCCACGTGACCTATGTTTTCCTCGACTCACAATCTCCCAACCATCATCATCTTCAACATTTTGCGAGCTGTCTTCAGCTTTTCTTGCATTACTTAATTTTTCCTCTCCTTGACTTTGAGAATGGCTCTTCACTTCGCTTGTACAAACAGATTCTTCCACATGAAAAGAGGGACCTTCTTTTGATTGTGGTGATTCAGTTGGCGTTGTTTTCAAGCCTTTGACTTTGTCAGCCCAAGACAACTCATATTTAGGTGAACCAGACTTTAGTGATGTGGATGCACTTCCAAAATTTAAACTTTTCTGAGCACCAAAAGTAGGGCTACGTATCCCACTTATCAACCCTGTTGGCGGGGGGCTGAGACATTTCCCAGGAGACATTTTTCGAACTTCCCAAGCTAAACTTTGAGGCCTGCAAAATAAGCAGATAATGTATTTGTCAAGAAAAAAAAGATTAGATGATCTTGGTTAACTGATAACTTTCATACAGTAGTTTGTGAGAGAGCTGTTCAGTGAAAAGTGGCATTCTCCTAATTCAAAAAGGACAAGACACCAAGCATAATTTTACAAAAGTCTCATCTTCGTGCATAGTATTATGGTGAAATAGAATTGTGTTGCTAAGTCTGTGCAAAAAGCAGTGGCACTTCAAAAAAGTCATGCATATGTTGTTGAGAAAAGCTTTCTAAAGATATGACCAAGCATGACTTGAAGCAATTTCTCCAAAATGGGGCAATATTGGTAATTGAATTCTGATGAATTTCTTCTAACATGCCTTAATGTAGGCATATCTTTGTTTCAGCAGACAGTATCTCTAAGAAAACAAATCAAATTGTAAACGACATTGAACAAACCTGTGTTTTGCATCTGTTGTTTCGATTTCTTTGAACATCTTGATTCGACTGATCAATGCCACAAAATCTTTTTTGCAACTGTCAAGCATCATAATCATCTCCTGTCAATGAAAACATAAGGCACACATTAACGGGAATCAACATAGTTAAAAGCTGGCCCGGGCCAGGTCAAAAATATAATCTATTGTACTTGGCAGCTTCGATGCATCTGGTTTCATTGTGTAGCTAAAGAAACAAAGGATTTGAGGACGTTTCTTTAGCCTATTTATAGCAGCTAAAAGACATGGCTATGTCTATTCCGTTTAACATGACAAGGTTGTAATTCCCAAGCATTCTTACAAAGTCTCACAATCTTCAAAAATTCTTCATATCAAGATAAAAATCCTACAGCCATGTGAAAGACATTAAAAGTATTTCAAAGAACTCTTTTTGGGCAGAAAAAGCCATGTTAATGTGCACAAGGCTTGTACAGAATAAAAATCAAGTTATGACTCCATCATCAGTTTCTTCTGCTGAACAACTTTGAATTCATGGACTTTTGGAATAAAATTTATTCAAGTGAACTGCAGCTACATGAATGCCTCATAGATAGTGACTGGTATGCATCATGCAGATATGATTTGCACAGGAAAGTGGTGAAGGATGCATGTTAGAATTAAGAAAAACATACCTCACATTCAACAGTGCTTTCATCATTATCACAAGTTTTATAAATTTCATCAACAGCTCTTTGCAAATTGTCAAATAGATAAGACCAATAGCGGGCTCTCAAGTTATCTTTCTTGCTTCCCTGTGCTGAATTGGGTCTTCTGTTTTCTTGTAATATTCCAACTTCAATCACATTTTTTATATGTTCTTGGTAGGCATCTGATTTTGTTTCTCTCTTGATGAAATTTGAAGTTTGAAAGTGTGACTCATTGGTTGGCTTCTCTGCTTGATTTTCTTTCAAACTACTGTTTCTTTCAAATCTTCCCTGCCCTTGTCTTCTGTTTCTTCTTCTAAATTTCTGCCTGCCTCTTTGATCTGGTCCTTGACTCTCAGCTAATAAAAAATGCTAAACTGTCATTACAAATCCTGTAGGCACTGAACTTAAAGTCATTTGCAAAATCATAAAATTCAACATTATTTAACATGGAACTAAAGTATGACTTGAAAAATACATTCAAAAAAAATTGAATGACCAAAATAATTGCTTTACTCCTACACTTGTTCAAATGTTGAAACTTTTGTTGGCTCCCTGAAATTCAAATAAATGCGTTTTATTTTCACATTGTTTCTTTGGGTGATACAAAAGATTTTCTTGGACCAGTGGCAGATGAAAATTTAGACTGAATCACTGATTGTCTCTTCATCTCGTTATTCAATTGTTGATCATCTCATTTTGCCTTTTCTGGGTATTACAGTAGTAAGAATTATTTGTTACATCCATTATTTCTTACAAACAAAGTTTTAATCCAATTTACAGCAATGTTGAAAGAAGAGTAACTCGTACTTTGACTTCTTTGTTCTGCAACTGGCACAGACCATGTGATGAGGTTTCGGGCAATTCTTCCTTCTTTTTCAACAATTTTCCGCACATTGTCTCTGCTTCCACTCCAATTTGAATGCATTCCACTGGCACTTGGTGACTGCTAAGATATCAACATGGAATACAATATATTTCATGGCATAATTGATGTTGAGGACATAAAAGGAGGGTGTAACATTTAATTAGTTGATGAAGAGTTAATTAGTAACATTTAATTACTGATAGATAGATAGAAGATGAATAGCAATATCTAAATTAGCCTATTGTATGCTATGATTTCAAGACATATATGGATATTGTTTAGCTGCAGGAGCAACAGACACTTTCTTTGTGCTATTTCTATAGGTTACCTCCACTTATCCCTATCTAATTATCTCTCCATAATGTTTGTTCCCAACTTTCTGTATGTTCATAGTAAACCAAAGCTTGCAGAAGCTTGATTAGCCAGTGCTTATGGATAGATCATACATGTCTTTGATCGCTTGCTGTTACGTCAGTTTGTCACTCTAGTCTCAAATCACTGCCTCAAATCTGAGTCCTTTGCTTTGGCTGATGCAAAGTTCAAGTTGGGCCTAAAAATTGGCCCTATCAAGCGCCTATCAAAGTATGCGATCTTATCTAAAGTAAATACCTTCAATTGGATTTGTTGACCCTTCATCGTCTCTTCTTTACCCAAAGCTTCTTACACCATATTTATCATTCTTACTCCTTGATTTATTTGCGTATTTTGCAAAGCACTTTGCTGCAGTCTTCACGATTTCAGATTTCATATTTCATTCACTTTGGCAACAAACCAGGAGCCGCGTTACCATGATGAGGGCAGTTTTAAAGTGAGGTTTAATTCATAGACATATGGAAACCTTAGAAAGGCTCTTGCAAACAGGCTAGCAGCTAGAAAAATCTAAGCAAAGAATACCATTCTGTATCTACATGAATTTTGAAGTTCCTTTGATGTTTCATTAAAATTCCCATTGCTTTAGCATTGCTTATATTCATATTTGATGGGGTGTCTGTACTTTCGTGATTATTTCCGAGGGGCAAATCACTTCTCAAAATAGCGTACGTGATTTTTGTGATTTTGAAATCACATGATTTTTTGTCTGTGATTTTTTGTGATTTTAGTGATTTCTACTGATTTTTTCGTGTGATTTTTCAGTAATTTTTCCATGATTTGTGATTTTTGGTGCTTTCTGTATGCGATTTTTCTTGTGATTTTGTGATTTTGTACGTGATTTTTTAGTGGTTTGAAGGGAGGTGTACGAAAAAGAAATCAGTGAATTGCCCCTCGATTATTTCACAGATAAATTTGATAGACCACGCGCAGACCACGCCATAATTCATAATCCGAGGAGCATTTCACTCCCAAAAAATCTCGTACGCCTTTGGCAAAAATCCTTTTGTTTTCAAGAAAAATCCATCAAAAATCCGTATAAATCCTTTTGTTCTAAAAAAATCTCGTACGCTTTCTCCAATGAGTGAAGTGCCCTCGAGATAATCAAATTATGAACTTAGTACTGGAATATTTTAATGATGGAGTGCACCCTAGGATATCATTTGAGTATTTTGCGGTAGTAAGAATCTATCTAGTTTCCTGTTACCCATGCATGGTTTGGCTTGAGGCCATGATTTCAGATTTTCAGATTTTCATTTTCAAACAATAGCCTAGTACAAATTACGTATACTTTAAACAGCTACTGAATGAAATTAAACAAAACAAAACGAAGCAACAATAAGCGTATCACATAACATTAACTAATCATACAATATTATATAAAAGGAACTGGATGACTCCAGGAGACAGCAGAGGCAGGCAAATGCGAGGGGCAAATCACTTCTCAAAAAAGCGTACGTGACTTTTGTGATTTTAAAATCACATGATTGTTTTCTGTGATTTTTTTGTGATTTTAGTGATTTTTAGTGACCTTTTCGTGTGATTTTTCGGTAATTTTTCATTGATTTGTGATTTTTATGCTTTTTGCATGTGATTTTCGTTGTGATTTTGTGATTTTTGTATGTGATTTTTTTGTGATTTCAAGGAAGGTGTACGAAAAAAAATCAGTGATTTGCCCCTCGGGCAAATGATCAACATCAGCCCAGAAACAAGGTCATGTGGGCCGCCAATAGCAGTATCGATGTCAGGGTCATCGCCCGCCCTTCATCCTTCCTTTGAAAATTTGCGCATGCCCCAAAAAGCTTCGCTCGTCCGATCAATCAGCGAGCCAATCAGATTTAACGTCCTTTCCTTTGTGATTTACAAAAGGGGGAATTCGCAGTATCCCAGATGCCCGCTGCTGGGCACTATCCAAGAAGCAGATTTCAAGTGAGGGTCATGGGGCATGCGATAAACAAAGCGCGTCTATCTTTATTTTTCATGAGCGTCCATTTGAGTTGAAAGTTATCTTTTGTATGTTAAACTGGTAGATGAGCCGATTGGTGAGATTCATCAAATATCAAATTACTTCAAGATTTGAACTTTTAGAGGAGAAGTCGTTTGGACGAGTATGGAGAAAATCAAAAGACCAAGCAGGTAACGAACGACGGATTCCATTTTTTAGGCCCATTTGAGTGAGACGAAATATTCCTCGCCCATCCGGTCATCACCAAGCAGTTCGTGACAAACTGAAGCAGAGCAGAGGAGACAGGCAAGCCCGAGTTGACTGTTCATCAACTCTGTATCAACACTTTCAGAGTTGCTTTCGACCACGGAAACACAAGGAACAGTGCAGACAAAGTGTGAAATTTGAGGACCGCAGGCATGAGAGCAGTGTCACATCTTTTGGTAAAATGCCTTGGAACTTTGGTTCTGTTCATCGTCACTCTTTTACTGGGTATTCTTCCTGCGAAGATAATACGTTCTGCAAAGCATCAGAGGTCTCAAGGGAAGAGAAAAGGCAACAGAAGAAGAATGTTCATTGGATGTTGTAATTGTTTTGCTGGAGGTGTCTTCTTCAGTGTTTGTCTCTTAGATTTGCTGCCTGTTGTAAGAGACAAAATAACACAAGCCTTGCATGAGGTGAATGTAACTACAAAGTTTCCCCTTGGAGAATCAATAGCTGCAATTGGATTTATTCTGATGGTTGTTACAGAAATCATTGTCCATTCAATGGGTAAGAATACTATACTCATGGATCACACTCATCATCATAATCAAATGGAAGAACAAGAAAATGAGCCACTTATCCATGATGACAACAACCATCAAAATTATGGTACAAAAGATAATGGTTATGTTCCCTCACCAAGACACTTTGCAATTGGTGCAGACAAAAATGTAACTGTACCAAAACCAGGTGAGTTACCTGATCATGTTTCTGAAGATTCAAGACCCAACACTCCAGCAATTGATGAAGAAGATGTTGCCTTTGCTTCCAACTTTTCTCCACGTCTGCACAGATCCAAGTCTATGAAAAGCATTGCATCAGTGAACACAGTGGTGCATTCATCATTCAGAATGTACATTTTGATCATGGCTCTGTCACTCCATTCACTTTTTGAAGGCCTCACAGTTGGATTGATTACAGATGTGGATACCTTAATACAACTCCTCATTGCATTGCTTCTTCATAAAGGCATTATCGCATTTGCAATGGGAGTGAAGCTTGTTGATGGTGGACTCAGAGCAAAATCGGTCATCAAAGGAATCATCTTGTTTGCAGCCATGGCACCGATTGGAGTTGGCCTTGGTCTTGCAGTTCTCAGCTCCTTCTCAAGGGTTGCCAGTTTATTCTGCTCTGGGATCTTGCAAGGGCTGGCCACTGGATCATTTTTGTATGTCACCTTCTTTGAGATTTTACCAGAAGAATTCACCTTAGAGAGTGACCACAAGGGTGCTAAAGTGGTATCAGTCACATGTGGCTTTCTCATCATTGTTGGCATGTGTTATTATGAGAATCGGTTTGAAATGATGAAGAAGATTGTAAGTCATGCCAAAGTAGCCACACCAACAACAACCAGTATGTTTCATCTGAACTGAAATGCTTAGCACAAATTGCTGATTGAAAATAAGTTATACAGGGTTTTTCAGAAAAATAGCAATTTTTACTAGAATTTCAATTAAGTAATTTCTCAATAAATAAACCAAAGCTAGATATCATAGGAAAGAAAATATCATGCTATCAGATGACATGCATTACATCTATTCAAATCTTAACATTTGATAAAAAAATCCCCAATTTTTGTTAGGTTGCAGTTTTTCTAAAACACCCTGTATATTAGACATATTTGTTATCCATATAAAAGCTAAAATCTTTTCTAACCTTGAAGTTCCCACATTTGCAGCAACGATGAAAGTTTGTCTCCCCAATTTTCTAAGTTATGAGACATTAAAGTTTCTTGCTTTTTCAGCTGATGTGGGACTGCTCATATGTTCATAATTATTATATAATTTGAGATAAAGATATCATTATTCATTGGTATACAAATTTTGCAAAATTTCGCTTGCCATGTTTGAATTGCACAAATATTTTATTGGTTTTATGATTATTGTTGTTTTCAAAATTGAAAAGCTTGATTGCTTGATTGACAAGTTTGAATTCTTCATTGTTCTTTTGATGATTGATTGTAGATTGTTTGACCAATCATAATTTCATAGTTCTTGCTTGTTTTAAGTTTATTTTAATTTGGCCACAGTTTTGATGTGTTCTCTTTTGAATCTTAGATGTTGGTTATCTAATACTTAGGATAAACTGCAAATTTAGTACAGGAAACTTTCGTCTTTTTTAATTTGACTCTGAAAAGGATTCAGCTGTTCTTTCCTTGGGACTACTATAAAAGATACAGAAGCAAAATGCTTTGATGTATTCAAGTTATAGGATTCAACTATGGAAGCCAAACGCCAGGGATGTATTTAAGTTATAAGATTATCAATAAATACAAATATTCTCAATGTTTGAATTTCATTCATTCAATAAAACAAAATTATTATTGAGTTGACTAAATGTGCAATTGTACATAAGTGAAATTCAAGATCTTTGAAATTCTGTGTTAAAGAAAGAACAATGTTTTCATGCTCAAAGATATTCAAGAATGTTTGAATTTGCTCTTTGGACAATCATCAATCTTCTTTCAACACCAGAATTTCATCATTAATCAATCAGTTTTTTGCTTGCAATGATTGACATCTCCATTGGGTGTGATTCCATCATCCATTTTCTCTTTTGGGTTCAAATCATTACCTCTCTGTGGATCCTGAAAATTGAACAAGAGATTAATAACTTGGAAGGTTTTCAATTGAATTCAAAATTCAATATAACAAAACTTAGACGAAAGTCATCAGTCTATCCTGCAACCTGCAGTGTCAAAAGAGTGACATTGCAAAAAAAAATTTAATTAGGCCCAAAAAATCTTATACCTGCTCCTTGTTGCTGTTTTCAATGGCTTTCTTGCCGAACCATAAATCAACAAGAGGTTGAATAAACTTGTGCCAAACGAACAGGAGAATTGGCACAATTATGCATGTTACTCATACCATGATGAATTGATGTAAGAACGCAGAAAATTTAATGTTTTCCAAAGCGTTCTTTCAGTACAGCTGATTGTTTAGTTTCTTTCGAGATAAGAGGTTGATTGATTGATTGATTTTGGCCGATGACGCAATATTCTCATTACCACAACGAGGTCGTCAAAATAAAATCAACTTGGCTGTCGACTGGAAAGTCTTCTGCAAGAAATAGCAATGAAAATGTGTAAGAGATGGATGCTACAGCAAGCTTTCAAGCAAGTCTGCCGCTTCCATCGTTTGTAATAAGAATACAGCTGCCATCAGGTGAAGCTACAGACTGGAGAATCGACTCAGAAATATCCTTTCATGATGTTTTGGTGAGTTATGAAATGATGACTGTTGTTTTCCTTACAACTGTATAGGTGACTGTTAAGTCTGTCGAAAGAGTTTGAAATCTTTTATATATTTTATTATTATGCATTATGAATTGATGATTATGATAAAAGGCAGAGGCAGCAAGACAACAAAACGCCCAGATTGAGAAAAAACCAAATTGAAATGTTACCTAGTTTAGTTATTTTCCACGGAAGGAAACCAGAGAATGCAAAAGAGAGGCCCCCAAAGGGGGGGGGGTCGCTGGAGCCCTGGAGCCCATCATTTTGAAAGCTTGGAGCCCTGGAGCCCAGAAAATTCCCATGGCAATTTTCTCGAATTTTAAGAAATAGAGCTCCTGGAGCCCAGAAGAGCATGCAATGGAGCCCTGGAGCACAACAATTTTGTCTTTGGGAGCCCGGAGCCCATTAAAAAATGCCCTGGAGACCCAGAGCCTGAGATCCCTCAGGGGGCCTCAAAAGAACCCTCTAGGATAGGACGCTCCCTGTTAACTGCCTCACACAACTTAACATTTATGAGATAAGAACAATGAAACACAGGAAATTTTTACTGAACTTATCTTTTGCAAGGATTTTGAAAATTTCAAGCATCTTCTTGTTTCCTTGAAGGACGTACTTCGAAGAGTTATGCCCAGTGTATCACCAACAGCATTTGAATGTGAGTCTTTAATTTCTTATGTAATGTGTTGCATTCTTCATGGTTGCAAGCAAAATTAAGCATGGTTTTTTTTGTGTAAGCATACCTTTTAAGACAGTGTGAAAATTGGCATTTTCCAAACTTTAAAGAAAACGATACAAAAACTGATGAATCGTAGTCTTGTCTGCAACATTGTTCTTCTTTAGATGAAGATGAAGACAGAGACAGAATAACAGTTAGAAGTGATGATGAATTGCGAGCAATGATTCAGTGGGTAAGAAAATTTTCAGAATTTAGAAGTGCAGCACATCAGAAGTGCTGGACTTTGAAATGATAGATTTACATACCAGAAAGAATTTATTCTGAAGAAAAGTTTCACAAGGATGGCAAGACAAAATTTGATTGAACTCTTAATTAATGCTCAACATAGTATGTCATCTAATTAAGTGATTTTGTCCTCTTTCCTGTTTCATATTTTTATTCTAGCATCAATGGATGAACTCACAAAGAGTTTGCAATGGAGTTGGCACTCTGCCATTACTTATCTATCCAAGAGGTATGCATGTTTTATATTCTTATTCATTTATAATTGTTGTTTTCCCATGTTGCTGCATTTCTTTTGTTGCTAGTTCTTACTTTTCATTTCGATTTTAGTCAGCAAATCTTCTGGAAGAAGGAACATGATGGGATTAACTGTGAGTCTTCATTTCAAGAAATTTTGCTCCAAAAGTTTTTCTTTACCATCTTATTTTATGATTCATAAATCATGGCATAGGACTTGAAAAGCATAATTTTTACCAATTCTTTATGGGAAAAACTGTCAGAAATTGAAAGTTCATATTTAATAGTTCTTCTTTTGTGTGATAATTTTTCATGGTAAGTATCAGATATCTTACTTTCCCATGTTTGTTACTTACCATATATTAGATATGATTTCCTATGTTTTCCCACCAAAGGTTGATGTAGATGCTGCCCCAACACCCCAAGCAAATAGACAGGGAAGTGGAGGAGGATCAAGTGGGTAAGCCTTTTGCTTATTTTCAGTGACATGCAAGCATATTTGAATTGCTGAAAACAGGAGCTGTCAAGATTTTTATCTGTTGACTCATTAGAATTCAAAATGGTATGTTTACATTGATTTGAGTTGTGTGATTGATCTTACTTAGTTTTGCCAATACTGCTACAGTATGTTCTTTGCAATTTACCATTATTATTCGTTTTCTTTATTATTTTTCTGCAGGAGGAAACAACCAGGAGATATTCAGAACATTCTATCAAGTGGACAAGTAAGTCAGTCAGTCATTCAGACCAATTTTGTTTTCATCTGCAAGAAATTATCAAAGAACTTGCCAAATGTTTGTAGCATACCTGTTGTATTTTGGTTCATTACGTCCAACTTGAAAAATGCAAAATTTTCTTGACTCTTGCTTTGTTAAAGTTGAACCCATTTAATTGCAAAAATGACAAGTAACAATAACTAATTAGCAAAGTGCTGTAGTAAATACTGCCATACCATTGACCTTATATAAAATCATTTTAGATTTACCAACAAGACATTGAGTATCTGGAGTTGATGGGATTTGGTAATGCTGGAACTGTTTACAGGTTAGCAATCTTGTTCTATTCTTCAAAATGTAAGAAATGCACTTAATAGTTGCAGCAATGTGTAAAGGGAGATTGTACCTTAATCATATCACACTTCTTTGTGGGTAAATTGATCCTCTTAATCTGATCAATGTTTTAAACAGTAAAGCCTGGTTTCCATATGATCGTAACAGTCGGCGACGCTTCGCCGAGACAGGCTCGGGGACACATCGGGGACGGTTGCGTTAAATGGAAACATTTTCTAAACGACGTCGCCGACGTCACCGATCAGACGGGGACGGTGCGGGGACGCATCGAAAGAGTTGAGATGAGTTTAAAGCTTGGTTTCCATATGATCATAACAGTGATTGTTTCCATATGTCGCCGACTGATCGGGGACAGGTCGCCGATGCGTCGCCGACTGTTACGATCATATGGAAACCAGGCTTAAATACTCCTCTTTCATCATAACCATCTTCTTGTTACAGGTGTGTTCATATTCCTACTCAAAGAGTCATGGCTACAAAGGTACTACTTATTCTGGTGCAGATAATTATGTACTCTTAACATTTATTTCATATTTTGTGACTTTTAATAGAATGAACCACCTGTTTCACAGTGAGAAATTGGAGGGTGTAACTCTCTTTAATGATGAAACCTTCAAAATTTTGTGTTGAGAAATCTTTCATTTGTATTTATGATCACTAAGATATTCATTTATAGATAAGTTATTTTTCTTTCAAATACTAGGTTATTCCACTAGATGTTTCAATAGACGTTCAAAGACAGATCATTTCAGAACTTGATATTTTATTTCAGGTATGTTGTTGATACTACTGTCTTTTAATAATCTTTTCCGACATTAATGAATTTCTTTGGTAGATGGTTGAACAACCTGGGGAGAAGTATCCACACCAACGACAACCAGTATGTTCCATGGGGAGAAGTATATTTTCAACAAGCTCCATGGGGAGAAGTATATTTCCATTGGGATATGTTGGTCTATGAAGAGTCTGCCTCTATCCAAAGGATAGAGCCATGAGTGTCGCCAGACCTAAAAGGTGGCGTGGATTTGGTAATTGAGTTTGGAAAGATATCCAGCCATTTTTACTCCGCCGTTGCTTGGGAATTTATACTACGGGAATGCTGGGATGGAAATATCCATGTCATTCCACCCCATGTGGATGCCCTTGTATAGAACGAACAATTTGTTTCTGATGGCTGGGTCGACACCCTGGTTTTTGTAGACTTATAAATCGTTGTAGTTTCGCTGTTTGCCTGAAGTGAATTACCGCTGCAACTGTTGTTTTCCTATGAAAATTTCTGAAACTTATAGAACTCTTTATTTTGCAGTCTCGTTCACCCTTCATAATTGGCTTCTATGGTGCTTTCTTTACCGAACGCAAGTTAGTATCCCCTTCCTTGATGTTTTTTTGTTGATTTATTTGCAGGTATAAGTTTAATGTTCTTACTAAGAAGAATCATGCAAAGATACAATTTTTTATACTACGAGCTCTTTATGAAATACTATGGTATGAGATATTTTATAATACAAGTGACCTTTTGGTCCAAGGTCACTTGGTCGATATAAATCTTAGGTTCATGCATTCCTCTCCTTGATATATGAAATTGCAATCTACCCAAGGCTACTGTAAATATTAGTCCGTCATACCTGTCTTAGGTGAAGGTGAAGTTGCGTTTTTCAGCGCCAAGCGCTGGGATCGCAGAAAAAGAGCAGACCTTAATCGAGTCCGCGACGTCTTATCACTCAACTGTAGTATGCGTTACCATGCAGCCAAAGTAAAACATGTTGACCAAGTGCCCTTGCGCCAAAACTACTAATCCGTGTGAGTATCGTGTATCTCCGTCATGGGCTTAGCCTCTTAGGAGATTAGCATTGTAGATTGTAGATTGTAGATACATTGTATATCATATATGCCAAAATAGATTTAAACTTTTTGAATGACTGCAGTTGATTAACAAACATTATTTACTCACGTATGTAAGTTTTTGAATTGTTGATTTGTCTAAAATGATCATTTTCTTTCTCGATAGAATTTCCATTTGTACTGAATATATGGATGGTAAGAATATTAATTATTTAGATAAACTATTTATTTATCTTCGTTTTGTTAGCTGTATCAAGAAGCAATTTTAGCAATTTGATTTTCCTACAGCTGCACATAAAGTTATTAGATTGATTACTTTAGTCACCTCTTTTCCAGTGCCCTTTGACTCAATAAAATCGCTTCGCTCGACAGATAGTCAATCTTGAATAAACAAGTAACTGAAATAAGCACGTTTATGAAGCACGAAGTAAGGTTCTACATTCACGAGAACTTGACAATTTTCAATGAATTTTACCGATCATGTAGAGTTGACATTGATTAGTGTTTGAGCATGACGAGCCTTAGACTTGTTCCAAAGTCTTTTGTTTCGCTCCCCCTACTGACTTGTCGCTACAAGTGAACGGAAGCAATAACAACAGCATCAACACTCGAAAGTTAGAGGAACTTATGTAATAAGTCTAGAGGAATCTTAAGAGGAATCATCTGAATTTCTTGGCTTTCGTTTTCTCTAGGTGGATCTTTAGACAACTATGGTGCTATTCCAGAGATCGTTTTAGCACGAATATCAGTGTCTGTAAGTTTGATCATTCTATTGCTATCATATTAAAGTCTTAATTACTTGCTAAAGACAGACAATATAGCTTTGTCATTTTATTCTCATCAATGCAATTTATATAGTTCAGTTACAATATTAATTTCGTTTTTCATAGTCTCAATGAATGTGTTTATTAAAAGCTCTTGATTTACTCTCCACCTCAACAGGGCCGCGGAGAGGTTTTGGTAGCCGAAAGACAAAATTTCGAAATGAGGACGAAACGGACTGAGGAAAGAGGATTCCAGAGTATTCCCCCAGAAATCTTTTCGGTCACTCCCTTTGGATTAGCTTGAAATGCACTTCAGAATATTTCAAAATGCTAAAATCTTACTTTATAAGGTGCCTAGAACCCGAGGCCCTGGGAAAATTACTCTCCTGCCTCCTCTCTCTCGGCAGCCCTGCTCCTCAATGTCTAATTTTCAACCTTTTTGCTTTTATAAAGGTTGTCAAAGGACTACAGTATCTGTGGAACCTCAAGGTTATGCATAGAGGTATACAGCATTTCCTTTTTGAACATTTCTCTCTATGTTTTATCACCAAAGCCTACAAACCACAAGAAGACTTAATTTATTGAAAAGATTAGAAAATTATCAGATTCAATCATTGCATTTTTACTGGATCATTACTAGAAGTTTCTTGAACATGTTTGTCTCTAGTAACATATTCCGTTACCTGGAACATGCTCTAGCATTTCATAACCCCCTGAGTTGAAGCGTGTCACTGATGACGGTTCTGTGCTTTTGATAAACCAAAATTGAAATTGACAACCTGTGCAATGTGTATTTTGCAGATGTAAAACCATCCAATATGCTTGTTAACACGGATGGAAAAGTGAAGATTTGTGACTTTGGCGTTAGCATTCAAGTATGTGATTTCTTTGCCATTCTTTTTTGGTTGGAAAATTTAAGCAGTCTAAATGATACATTTCTGCTCCATGTAAACGTCATTCTAGCGTTGTTTTATTCGATTTTATCTTGAAATTTGTTCCATCAAAAAGTTTACCAAAAAGGAAACCTTTATGATTAATTGCATATTATTAATCCTGATATTATTTTGATGGCAAATTATTTATTTTGAATTTTCGCTCGACGAAGAGTGTTTGCTTTGAAATGATCGCAACTCCCAGATTTTAAAAGTTTTGATCTTAGCGTTACGCTAGGGTGCTTTAAAGATCTAAACTCATTTGTGTCTCTTCTTTCCTTTGGCAGTTGGTAAATTCTATTGCGAAGACATACGTTGGTACAAATGCATACATGGCAGTGAGTTGTCTTCACATTCATTATCTTTCTTTGATTATATCCATTGGGTATCCACGCTAATTTCTTTTATGAAAAGAACTGATATTTGATATGCAGTAAATAGTAAATACCTGTCTATTTGTGCCTGCTAGATTAAGAGCCTACATGTGGAATTTGCGAAATCAGACCCGTGTTTATTGGAATCAATCCACATTGTATACATTTTATTAGAGCCCAGGATGACTTGCGAATCTGTAGGTTCTCGTACGTGGGTGTTCACTGCATCAGTAAAAAAGCCTGACTTGGTAAAAATCATCGGAATAGGCAAAAAGGTAAAACAATTTGTTAGTCGAACAAATCTTTCGTGGTTTTGCTAATTTGAGAATAATGTTCTTTCAACTTTTTTAAGGAAGTTTGCTTATTATTTTGTAGCCAGAAAGGATACTAGGGGAAGAATATGGAATACATTCCGATGTTTGGAGTTTAGGTCTTTCACTCGTAGAGGTAATGTTACAAGTCTAGCTAGTATGTTATTGCCGTTTAAGGATCATCAGAGTCCTTTTTCTAAACAATTTCATGGCTCAGCTAGGTTCACAACCAAGTCACTTGTTACGTGTGGTGCAATTTGTATCATGATAAAAAAAGTAAAACATAAGCAGTATGATTAATTCAGGTCATTTCAAAGTGCGTATAGCTGAGGATGGGGGCAATTGTATGCTTTAAAGTGCTTATATTTTAGTTTACTGATCTTTTGATCTATTTCGCAGCAGCCTGCAAGCAACCAAATCTGAGGAGGTGCAGAATTATGTGGCTGTGTGGACTATTTCAGAGAGGATGTGTATTAGGTCAAAAGATACAGCTACCTTTAAATTGAAAAGTCACAAAGCTGCGTGAATGATGTATGCAAATAACAGCCGAATAATCTTACCAATGCGTTTCATGCGAACACCACATTTCTTTACATCAAATAAAGTTCTAATTCAGTTTATTCTCATGCCAATATGTTTTGAATTTCTCATCTCTCGTCCTCCTTAGATGGCAACTGGAAAATTTCCTTATCCATCGGTGAGTTGTTACTTTATCTAACTGTTCAAATTTCTTAAAGTGTCTACGATAATTTTTGTAATTTCCCATAAAGCATTGACTTCAAGAATTTGCAGCTGGGGGAACAAAAATTGTCATCATACAGGGCGTGACCAGCACTTTTTCTTTTAGTTGCAATTTCAACTTGAATACACGAAATCTAGGCAGATTAAAAATTATCCAAGTGTAATGAAATGAAAATATTAAAGCAAGATTCTTTGACATTTACTTTTTTAGGATTCTACACGACAAGGTGAAGACTTGAGGGTAAATGAATTTTGATTTTATTTCACTAACAAAATATTTCATTCACGATTTATGATATATTTATTCGGAATTCAGTTTTTTGGTAATCATTGGTCTGCATTTTTCAAAAACTTGGCTATTTCAGAAAAATAGATGTTCTTTTCAGTATCAAATTAATGTCATAATGTGTGGGTTCTGGTTTAGTTTTCATGCATGCTTTTTTTATTAGAACTCTTTGACGCTTCATGTTTCTATTTTTAGGCAATAGAATTGCTTCAATGTATAGTACACGAGGTAAGCCCGGAAAAACTATGATTTTCTTTTTCACACATTAAGAGATAAGAAATCACCCTTTCTACCAATAGATCTTTTTGATTTGCTGCAGACGAGTCATGTTTGCAACACTACCAACATATCTCAGCACAGATTTTTCGCAAGTAAGTCAATGAAATTTTCAGTTGATTAAAAACCAGTAGCTGAAGTTCGCTCATTACCTACACTGGTATTATTATCAGTTTGGCAGAATCTGAAAAATCGTATTAGAGCTACAGGCTTTCAAATACATATAGTATGCATGTAGTATACATCATTTTAACTCACCCATTGCTTTTTGGTAGTTCATTATTCATCAGTATACCATAAATTCTCACTTTT
This sequence comes from Aurelia sp. 3 sensu Dawson et al. (2005), assembly GCA_964020215.1. NCBI lineage: Eukaryota > Metazoa > Cnidaria > Scyphozoa > Semaeostomeae > Ulmaridae > Aurelia > Aurelia sp. 3 sensu Dawson et al. (2005). The sequence continues at coordinate 22,621,634 of OZ026580.1, forward strand.
GATTTTAACTTATCAAACTTTCCATGAGTTGATTCGTGGTTATGTTCCCTTTTTTTCTCGTAAGTTCTTGTTTGTACATTTCAGGATGCACCTAAACTTTCCACACAATGTTTTGGACACGAATTTGTTGACTTTGTCTCAAGCTGGTTAGTTTTAAATCATCTCAGATATTGAATTCTTCCTTTCTTGAAGGAGCTCTGTCTTTTGTAACAATAAAGATTTTGCTTTGCAGGTTTTGTTAGAAAGGTGACACCACACAAATTTCTCGCCTGTTTCAAGATGAAAACTTCATTTTGAAGATAAATTTTTCAACTTTATGGAGGAAAAAAACCAAACTTTCATACCTCTTACAATTGCTCGGATATTAATGGATTTTTGAAGAATCCATTTTCCATAACAACTGCAGAAAACAATGGAAAAGTGCCTAGGTTCATATTCTCATTCTGAGGATATTTTTGCCTCGCACAAGTGCCAAAATTCTACGAGGACAGAAGTTTAGAAAACACGGCATTTCAATACGAAAATTCCTGGGCTCAGAAATCAGTTTAATAAATATACTAATTATGCAATGATTAATGATTTTCATTTTCTTTAACAGCTTGAGCAAAGCACCACAAGGACGTCCAAAACCAGAGCAACTCTTAGTAAGCATTTCAACGATTGAATTTTTGTTAATATCTTTTTTGTCAGATTTGATACATGTTTAAAGAACCCATCTTAGGAACATTTTCTAAAGATATTGTAAAATTTGCTGAGTTGCTGACAGCATTCCATACGAAACGTCGGCAGTAAAGTGTGAATTTTGCTGGGATTTAAAAAGTTGAATGATTTTACATTGGAAACTTTCTTGTTCTCAAAACTTAGTGAAATTTGAAGAAGGTCTCTGCCGGGATGCACATTCTTATTCTCTGATGAACTGGTCCCGTACTTTTTTATGATTTTCGTTTATTTTCATTTTAGGAGCATGAATTTATCAGGAAGAATGATGATGGTAGAGATGATTTTATTGCAAGTTTCGTAACACAAAAGTTGGCAGAAAAGAGAACTTCAAACCAGAGATAGCCAAATTTATCTTTTATTTCAAGAAAAAATCAGTAGATTTACTGATTTACCGATACTTGTATAAGTAAAGTTCCATAATGTGCTCCCATACTTTGGTCATAACACGGACAGTTCTTTTACAGATATTCTTTCTATGCAAGCTAATGCTGCATACAGAAAACTCTTAGTAGCTATGAAAATGCATTACAAACCCTAAGCAAGTTCGTTGAAGCTGCACTTGGTAGATAGGTATCAGCAAATCCCTGCAGACTGACGGATGAATACACAAAGGAGAGTCAGCCTTTTCACTGCTTCATTATGAATCACTGTTGAGCAAGGTTTACCGCAGGGATACAAAGGACTTAAATAATCAATCTACCCTCCTCACATTAATTTTCATAATCATATCGTCCATTTTGCATAGCTCCTCCTTTTACTATTTTCGCACATAGATAATCGAAGTATGTTATTTAAATGTACATAGAGAAGTTTAATTTTTGTTAGCAAAGTAACAGAAACTGTTTATTACCGCTAACGATTATGATCAGAGCATTTAACTACAGTTTCCTCATTGATGCGTGAAATTCTATGTGTGGTTTCGACACAAATATGGGTCTTGAATGGGAGTCCTTAATCTCATTTTCCCTTTCATATGTAGCGGTAAGTCCCGCTTGCTTTCCTGTGCACATACAATCAGTTGTCAAGTACATCCCATTCGCAGCAACAAGATCTCATTCACATAGCTTCATTTTCTAGGCAAATTCTAGATACCGTTTCATCCCTTTGGGACTTGCAAGATCCTTTCAAAAGAATATTCTTTTTGGTAACCTGTGTTGTGTTTCAGTCAACTTTCGTTTTTGCAAGAGGCTGACCAACATGTGACAACCACTTTCGCAAAGCAAATTGTTATTTTTAAGCACACTGTATTGATTCTGAAAAGCATGTCAATAGAGAAAGAACGTTCCGCACCTTGTGCAACACAGAAGTTTTTTTGGTGAAGCAACTTGAACATGAAGTATTTTCGCAAATCGTCCTGAAAGCAACCTGTTTTTGCGTTTGTTGTCTGCAGTGTCCTTTTGCCTTTGCCTTGCCCAGACTGTTTCACATTGATACGAGGCCAATGTATTGAAATCGAGACCATGAGTTTGCTAAATTCAGCCAGCCATTTTGAATTGAGAAAAGAAGCAAGAGTTTTGAAGGAAAGACAAGTGAAACAGAAGGAAACCAAAGAATATGGTAGGTATTTTCATTATGCAGATTTAAGATCCTAAGTTTGAGTGCAGTTAGCGGGCGGCTTTTGAAAACTGTTGTGTTGTGTTGTTCTTCATCATTAAAATGCATCATCATCCACCACACCACTCCACTCCATATTAATAAAACTGCCCGTCTATAATGACATTCAGAGAAAGGGGTTTTCAAAGGGCAGTTAAGGTTAGGGCTCGATTCGATATCTCCAGAAGCACTTATTGTAAATGTTAAAAGCTGACTTGGTCCACATATACTTTTAGGTAGGCCTAGGTATACATTGTTTTCTGTCATCATTTTGCCAGTTTCTGTTGTTCACTTAGTTTTTTTTATTTGCTTACCTTAGAGAGAGTACCAAATATCTTTTTGGCACAGAGGTGCTTGATTCCAACCTGGCACAATTGGATTTCAAAACTGCTTTGTAATTTTTTAAGTGCTAAGCACTTGGTTCAGCAAACAGCATTGGCATGCGTGACAATGTCATTTCTTCTGCATGACAAAGTTTTCAATGAAGCCTACAGCCTACAATCTTTTGAACTTTCCGATTATCTTATTTTCAACACATAATCTGAATCAAATCAGATCATAATCATTTGTTAAAGTTGGTGTGACATAGTTGTGAGAAACTAATTAATGCCAACTATTTACAATATAATTTACAAGAATTTCAAAGAAATGATATCACAAGCTACATAACGTAATGGCCAGGCTACTTGGTAGTGGCTTAGGGTACTTAAAAAGGCACACTCTGATGTGTGCTGTTCTTTTCTTTCCAGTACAGAAACCAGTATGATCATGATGTTTCAATCTGGAGTCCACAGGTATTAAATTTCTTGCTTTATATAGGGTGTCCCAAAAAATTGGTCCTCCTTTGTTTTGCTGCTGTGGAGGAGCTGTAGCTTTGATTGTCATGATTTCACACAGTTGCATAAGTCAGGCTTCAACTTTGAGTTTGAGACTTTGTTTGAGTCAATCTGGCAAGTTGTTGTTGATTTAGAGAAAAGACAAAACAAGTTGTTGCTTCAAAAACAGCACATTTCTTGTTTTCAAGCAATGTCAAAATGAGATAACTTGTCAAAGAAAGGGTTCTAGCACTGTATTTAGAATTTTTCTGCACTTTTAAAAGGTTGATAATGTTGTTTGTTTTATATCTTTCAAGTCTGGAAAAGAGCTGACAGAATTCATTTGAAAGTTTTGGGCAATATCGATGAACTGTCATCTTTAAGTGTAATTTTTAGGATGCATGAATTTAAAACATAATTTAATTTTTCATTCATTTTAGGGGAGAATATTTCAAATAGAGTATGCTCTTGAAGCTGTTAAACAGGTTAGAAACATTATTCTTGTTTTACGTATCTAGAACAGTTACAGTCTTAGGGTTTTTATCATTTGCAAAATAGGCAGTTTTTATGTCTTACTTTTTATACACCTCAGAAATTTTGGAAAGACCAGAGAAAGGTTAAAAGTTGTTTTCAAATGACCTTTTTCACACAAAATCTGTATCAGTTGATATTTTATTAAATTCTTGCTGCTGCTATAAGTATAGTCATATTCTTGCTTTTGTCTTTGATCACCAGAAGAGACAATATTGAAACCCCATTGTTTCCTCAATGATACCCTTGTACATTTTCCATATGAAAGGCTCGATTGAGTGACATTTGAGATTCTATCACATTCAAAATTCTGAAAATTGTATCAAATTATTGTTTGATTCCAGTTCCATTTTAGAACAGCTAAGACCCGACAGATGACCTTCCTGTGAGCAAAAATCAATCAAATGAATTAATGGCAGCCAATAGTTTTTGCTTCTGTATATAACGACAATAAGACTTCAATCTTTATAGAATTTGATTTTGAAGGAATTAACATATTTATTTGTGTACATTTCTTGATATGATTGTATTGTATAACGTTAATAATAACAAATATTCATTCAAGTTTATTAAGTTTTATCTGCTGTTGTTCAATTTAGGGCAGTGCAACTGTTGGATTGAAATCAAAGGAATATGCAGTTTTGGTTGCTTTGAAGGTAGAATGTAGTACAGGCCTTATAAACATTAACTTGGTTTAAGAAAAGTTTACATCTTTCAAATGGCTCAAGAATTTTCACCATAATGTAAAGAAGGCAGAAAATTTGAATATTCTTAAACAAATGGTCAATGAATGTTATGGTCATAACTGTGATGTATTGTCTGTAGATACAAATGAATCTACAGTCTTTTTGTGAACATCATCTGTAGATATACCAAACAAGATCCTTCAGTGTAATATTTTGTAAATTATTTTCTTTTTATGTCCTTTTGTTAATTGATGTAGATTAGTTTTCTTCATACATATTGTAAACAGAACGCCTGAAATTTATCAATTTGAAATAATAATGCACACACACACACACACATATATTTTTCAGTTTTCATACCCTTTGATATGATATGCCCTTTTATCGTCTACTCTTTCCTTTCATATTGTTAGACTATAGCATCACCCTTTGACTTCTCTTCCCCAGCGTTCATCTTCAGAACTCTCTTCCTACCAAAAGAAAATAATCCCAATAGATGACCACGTGGCTGTCAGTATAGCAGGTCTCACATCAGATGCAAGACTTTTAAGGTAACTAAATTGTGCAATATAACCACTAAATGCATAAGGTAAAATCCTTATTGAAATATATTTATCTATTTATACTTTGTATATTTATATTTAAATTTGCAAGGCATATTTTTGTGGCAGAATAGAGGAAATTCACAAAATTTTATGATATTTGCCTTCTCTTGTTCCAAAAGATTTCCAGTTGTTTGCCAAGTTATATCCACATCTAAAGTGTTCAATGATTTTGCATTCTTTTTTGCAGTAATTTTATGAGACAAGAATGTTTGAATTCAAGATATGTGTTTGATGCACCACTGCCAATCTCAAGACTTGTTGGTAGAACAGGAGACAGTATCCTTTTAATTTGCAATACAAATGCATTCCCTGCAATGATCTTACAAGTAATAGATTAGTTAGGGATTTCACAAAAATCGTGACTAATTTGGTTACCATAGACATGCTCAGTTTATACAATATATGCCTTATGCAAATGTTACAGAAAAAGACATTTTGTTGGTATCAGAATCAAACTTTTCTCCATTTGAACTCACTACACAAATTCAAGTTGAGTAATGGGGGCAAGATGTTATAACTAGCGTTGGTAAAATTCAGATGAACAAACAACTATTGAGAATTTGCCTTGTATGACAAACACATTGTAATAAACCCATAAATGTAACATTGGACATTGCAATCTATGTGGAATGAAAACTGTTACTTCTGTAAAAGGATTACAAGAAAATTAAGAGAAAACCGCGGTAGAAACAGCCAGTTTATCTGAACCCTGAAAGGAGAAAGATAAGTCAATAGCTGCAATAAAGAGTAACATTGAATAGCCAAAACGCGTTTCATCACATACTCATCAGTTTGCTTCATGTTAAGGAAAAATTAACGATACAAACAAGCCAATTTAATATAAAAAGAACAAAAGAGTTCAAAGCAACGTGATGATAGCACTGAAGTCGATGATTGGTAAACTCAAAAAGACCCACAAAAATCCAAGCTCTTTGGCGCCTAATCAAATAAATTGCAATCCGAAAACAAGCCCCTGCTGTCGAATACTACATTCATTACTACTTAGTAATTGAATGGTGGTAACGTATTTTACGATTATCATGTTTTTAACTTGCTGCAGAAATGCAAGTGCCAACCATGGTGTATGGAAGAAGACCTTTTGGTGTAGGAATCCTCATTGCTGGATATGATGTGAGTTGTTTGTTTCCTTTAAGAATTATTTATGACAAGGAGCTCTCCTCATCATGAAAGCTAGAGTGATAATCATCAATAGATGTGCTTCTGAAGCTTTTCTTCCTTGTAGATATTGGTAAACTTGATAACAATTTGTGATTTTTGTATTTCAGGAACAAGGGCCACATATTTTACAGTTAGATCCATCTGCAAATTATTTCAACTGTAAAGCAATGTCAATTGGAGCACGCTCCCAGGTAATTTTATTGTTATAATTGTTTTTGTAACTTGTGTTTACGATTTGATATTCACCAATGTCTCTGGTGGTAGAAAGTGTCTGTTTGAGCAAGTCATGAAGTTGATTATTCTTCAAAACTATTCCGCTATGCTAGCCAGTCAGATGCACAAGAGGATTGCCTTTTGTCATTTTGATGACATTTTCATTTTATAGATCGATCAGAGATCAACATTTTTCGTTTTCTTTTCTGCAGAGTGCAAGAACATATCTTGAGAAAAACCTTGATAAATTCGCAGACTGTAAGTACCACATTTCATTCCTTTTCGTAAGAATAGTCTCTTTTCCCTGTTCAGTTGTGCACATTATTTGCATGATGATAGGTGAGGGGCATTACATTCCCAAAAAATCTTGTATACCTTTGGAAAAGGGCTTTTTGTTTACTGAAAAATTCATCAAAAATCCGTAGAAATCCTTTTGTTCAGAAAAATCTCGTACGCTTTTCCGAAAAAATGAAATGACCCTCGATGATGAGTGTGCCACTTTGCTTTGCATCAAGAAAACTCACTGAATAGAAATAACTACAGTCAAATCCACACTTACGAATATTTTTTCTGATATTTTCATGACACAATGGACCATGTTAGTTCAAATATCTCTGATTATATTATCTACTAAGTACGCAACTCTTTTATAGCATCAATGGAAGAACTAGTTGCTCATGGTCTTAGGTCACTGCGAGAATGTCTTCCGAGTGAGCAAGCATTGAATACTAAGGTTTGTTTAATTATTTACCTGACAGTCATATATTTCTACTTGGTGCGTCAGAATGAAGTTTCCCCTCTGCCGGCGCACCTTCTCTTCCTCTTGACCTCTGCCTTTCATAGTGATGGTCTTTGTTGCACATTGGACGATGCAGTTTTCGATAAACTATTGATAATTACGCGAGAGAATTTTTACAAAGAGTTCAAAGAGGAGGGCATTATAATTGCACGAGTGCTGAGGAAAGAAACTGTTTGCGTTCATGAAGTCAGAAACATCTTAGATCCGATTCATCTTTCAAATATCAAGTGAGAAACTCAAGTAGAAAATGTTTCGACAATGTATGGGCCCAGTTATCCAAGCACAAGTGCATCAAGGTTAATAATCCCGTCTTCCCCAAGGAAAATCAATTTGTGTACTCTCCAGTCAGATTCTGTTGAAACGACATTTTCATTTGAAAGTTATATAGTTAGGTGCCCCCCCCCTCCTCCGCCACCTGCCTATGATGCCCTTCAGTTTTGTATCAAGGACCAACTGCTTCGACAGTTTCCAAAGTTTATGATTTTCTTTACTTTTGTTATCATTATTTTGATTTGTTTTTCGTATTTTTTATTCTTGTTCACAGAACTGTTCGTTGGCTGTGGTTGGACCAGATATGACGATGAAAATTTATGACAATGATGACATAGCCCCATTTGTATCCTTTTTATCAAATTAACTTTACATCATACGCTTGTTTTTTCTCGAATATTTTGAGAGTTGATTTGAAAACAATCGTGTAAAGTTGATATGCACACCATGCTCCTTTGATTTTTTGTCATTGTACTTATTTTATGAGAATATGTTAAAAATCAATTGTGATATAATAAGAAATATTTCCACTTGTTTTGTTTATTGACCTTAATGCAAAATCAGTTAACGTTAATCGAAGAGACCGCTGCTCCTCAGGTTTGTTGATTCATTTGAATTAGAAGGGTGCGAATTCGAAACTTTATTTCTAAAGTTCAGATATTTGAAAATCTTTTTGGCTGATTTCGTTATCACTGCTTAATCATTAGAGTCATGTATTTCTTGGATTTGCACGGGACAGCACCCATTGGGTCCTTGGGGCTATCCCCACTGTACACATTTAGCTTAGCTGTTTTAGTATTAGCGTATGTAATAGGTCCTCGTTGGGTACTGCTCAGCAAGACACCTCAGTTGTGTAGTTGTATTCAGTAGGCAAGGCAGAGAAGAAAGAATAGTAGCTTATTCGTTGTTTTGTCAGGTTCTGTAACTTGCTGTCAGGTGCTGTCAATTGTGTTGTTCTTTTTTGGTTCTTAATGGGCCCGTGGCATTAATTACCAGATAACTTTTAGAAGCTTATACAACCAGCTGCTTCATCTGATGAGTTATTTTCTCTTATGCAGGAAGACGTAGCTATGGAAGGTGATGCTGTAAGTTTGTGTTGTTTTTATCAGATCATTGATTGATTGATTGATTGATTGATTATTGCTTGATTGATTTATTGATTGATTGATTTGTTGATTATTCAGTTGATTGTTAGATTGATTATCAAAATTCTCCTGCAACAATTGTAATTCCTTCGACTCCTTCACCAAATAGAATGATCAACAAGACATTCATTCAATAGGTGCCCAAATCGTTGGACACTGTTTGCAATTATTATAGCCGTTGTTTCTTTTCAATATTTCCTGTATATTCTGACGAAGAATTTGAATTGAAAGATTTTTTTCATGATAATTTTCGAATGTGCGCAATAGTGATAAAAGCTCTAGTGCCACTAAATCGAACCTTTCTTGTAATAATGTATCAAGATATTGCTCGATCCAGGCTCTTTTGTAATTGTAGGTTAAAGGTTGTTGCTAACGACAATCAGTAATTGCTTTGTCTGATGTTCATACCCTGTTTATGATATATAGGTTTGTTACTTTTCAGAGTGATCAGCCGAGGGATGGTGGAGAAGCTAGGCCAGAAGCTGAAGGCCAAGAACAAATGGAGACATGAAAACTTTCGACATTCGACTTTCATGGTCATTCTTAATTGTGATGATCCAAAAGAAATTATGGAATTTGCTTCCCTAATTGCATCTCTTTCATGCATATGGATAGTTTTAGGACTGTTGTACTCTGTTTCCTTTTTTCTGGTCGTAGTATTAAACATATAGTATCTAAACAAATCATGTTGCCACATTTCTGTAGGTTTATTGATTTCTACGGAGTTGGTCAATGAAAGCAATTCACTTTTGATAGGTCACTGCTTCCTTGATATCGGTGTGAAGTTAAATATATAGCCTGTATGGAGTGTCCGCACTCCTCAGTGTCTGAGGCATAAAGAAGTTTGATTTATGCATGCTGAAAAATACTTTAAAACACACTCATTCTTATATTATGAACACATTTTATCTCAACATCACTTTCTGAAACGTTTGATATTGTGAGCTGTGGTAATACGAAACTGTGATGTTTTTTTGGCATAATTCTGCTCAACATATTTCATTTGAGACCAAACTTTGAAGAACTCTGCGAAGCCTGTCTTTTGATGCATGCAGACGAAACAGTCATGTTGGGAAAACTGAGACCACCTGAGGCACCCAAAATAAGGGCGAAAGAGAAGTTGGACGACGAAGAATACTAAGATTTAATACACTAAGGCCTTATGGACTCTTGTCCTCAGTCGATCGAAATCAACCGAGTGTTTTTATTGAAGGAATATGATCAATATCTGCTTGTAATTTTTACTTATATAATCATCGTTTGTAAAACAACCAAAATTCTTTAAAAATTATTAGGGGACTAAGCCCCCCTGCTTGCGCGGCCCCAGTCCCATGAGGAGCTTTTGGCCTGCTTTGCTGTCAATCTTCTCCTCGCAGCGGCAAACCTAGGCCTCCGCGAAGGGTAAAGGTGGAGCAGTACTTAAGGAGATTCGTTACGTTGGGCAGGGTCACATTTCTTTCTTCCGCCAAAGCAAACTGCACGAAAGGAAAAGAAAAGAGAAATGGATGAATGATTGCGATCAAGGCGAAATAAGATTGCAGGACCAGATTAAGGAAGAGTGTTTGATGTTATGAAATAGATTATTCACTTTGATCATGGCTAAAGAAAATTGATGGGCGCTGATCGAGCAAAACTGTCACGGTCGATGTGCGGAGAAAGGAAGAGGGCCTAAGTTGTTTTAGTAAACAAGGCATTAGTAATTTGTTTGCTTTGGAATAGCAAAGTTTGATCCTGGGTTTATCTCAAAGAACAAAAGTTAAAGATACTGAGAAGCCAATTTAATCAGCCAAAATGGTAAGTATGTTACCAAATTCCAGGAAAGCAAAGAAACCAATACAATGCAATCGAAAACTGGCCTTTGCATGAAGCCCATCAAATTCCCCTCGCTTCCGCGTTTACAGTAGTGTTCGGTATCAACATCTCTCGTGATAGAAACTGTTCAAATATTATCCCGTGTTCTATGTTTGTTTTGCAAAGATATTTTATTTATGGATTGTAAAAATTGTATTTCCCAAATAGCAAACAGCTTCTATAGCGATGCAGGAAGAGAGACATCCCCATAGCCTCCTAAATATCCTTTCCAAAGCAAAGTGACTGGAATTTCCCCTGTGTGGGGAACATCTTCCTGTACCACTTTGACTGCTTCCAGCTGTACCCTCATCATAGCTCTGTAAGAGCGTCACCCACGGCAGGTTGTTTATACAATCTACAAAATCCCCCAACCTTCAGATGTGCCAGAATTTACCTTAGTATAAGCTTCCCACACCAAAATTAAGGTATGCTATTTGGGAATTCCATGGATGAAATATCATCCACAAAACAACATGGGTACCCCTTTGAATTTAGCAAGGAGCATTTAAAAAACTGAAAACAAAGGTCCTTGCTAATAATTCTGTTTTGCCTCAAGTAAAATTGAAGGAAGTAACATAATACATGATTCAGGCTCCTTGGCGCTGAATTGATAAATGCCAAAGGGCATGGCCCTTGGGAACTTTTGACAGCCTGAAGACAGTTGGTGGGTTTAAAAAAAAAATGGAACAGTAGATGTAGTTTTGTTTTCCATTTTTGGAGCTTGTCTTATTTTCGTTTCAGAATTGCCAGTCCTTTCTAAAAATAGTTAACTTTCAACTTTACTTAAAATGCAAATTAATCAACCACTCCCTGCTGATTTCTAATCGGATGACTAACCACAAAATTCACTCATTTGTATCATTATGGAAAGTTTGAACAATCTAAAAAATGTCAAGCTGATTAATTCAGAAAAAGAGTTTGCACAGGCTACTATCCCAGAGTCAAATATTGAAACATTGACACAAAAATATTTATTAGCTTTGACTTTCTTTGTGTTTGGTATGGCAATGATAAAAGGCAGATTGCCAAACAGGGTTGAACCTGAAACAGTAGTAAATTGCATGAATGAAATTTTTTGCATGTTGTAATGAAATTTGGCATAATGAGTCAGAAGAAATCTGTTATTGAATGATGCAATGATATATGATATGTTTGTTTGGTTCTATTGAAAGGAACACACACCTGCTTTATCTAAAATTTTTCTGACTATGAATTCTATGAAATGAGGTGCTTAGGTCTACCTCGCAGTTGGAGGTTTTAGAGTGCACAATCTTGCTATATTTGATGACAAGCTAATTCTAAGTATATAAGTATCTGATGATGCCTTTAGTTTGTTTGTTTATTCATTTTTAATTGCTATATATTGTCATTTTGTTTCAGCCGAATTATCATTGGCAAAGTAAAGGGAACATGAAAAGTAGTGGTGTAGAAGACATGGTCTTGCTTCCAAAGATTCAAGAAGCAGCCATTGTTGACAATCTGAAGAAAAGGCTCATGGATGACCTAATTTTTGTATCTTTTCTTAAAATGATACCATTGAAATGTTTATTGAAACAGATTTGATTCCTTTCCATAAAAGCATTGCATGCAAAGGTTTAGATTTGTTGGAACAGAAAAGGAATGGGTATTCTTGGAAATAGTTACTATAAAGTGACATTTACATCTTTGAATTGCATCAAGAAATCAATATTTTATGATGCCTTTCTTGGTCAAGTGATTTGTTATTTCATGGCTACTTTCTGTAATTTTCTTGACTTCTGATCAGACATACATTGGCCCAGTGTTAGTTTCTGTGAATCCTTTCAAGCAGATGTCCTATTTTACAGATCGAGATGTTGAGCAATATCAAGGAGCAGTATGTTATCTTTTGTCATATTTTCTAATGGTGTTGAATTCAGTTTTTGACAAATTGCATGAGCCAGTAAATTTCAGTGATACCTTGCTTTGAATTTTAACCTGAGATAAATAATATTTTGTTTATATATATCGAAGTTTTTTTTTTGTGGTTCCAGCAATTTCACAGTGAAGATGAAAAATATCCATAAGAGCTCCCTGGATAAATGGAATTTCAGAATTTAGATTTATGAAAGTTTTGTGTCATGAATATTATTTAGCAAGACATCTCCTTATCCACAATTTCTTTTGATTCATATCTGAACAATGATCTTCTTTGTAGGCATCATATGAAAACCCTCCACATATTTATGCCCTCAGTGACAACATGTACAGGAACATGTTGATTGAGCAAGAAAACCAGTGTGTCATTATCAGGTGTGTTGGATAAAACGTTTCCGAAATATCTTTCATGTCATACTATATAATGGGTGAGTGAAGAAGCTACGTGACATAGCCTTGGAATGAAAAGTATGCATCCAAAATTCAAAATTGAATGGCTATTCTATGAATCAATGGCTATCTTAGCTATAAAAATTTGTTTGGTAAAATCATTCATCATTTAGACCCAGAATGGAAGGGAATGCCGGCAAAGGTTCATGGGAATGATAATTGCACATTTGACTCTGGTCCATGAATTACTTGCCATTTGATTTTAAAGTCAATAAAATCGTCAGTTTAAGGATCTAGTCTTTGCTTGTTGTGTTTGTAAAATCATTTCTTTAAACTATTTATTCATATGAAACTCAGATTTTTGTATTTGAATGTCATTTCTTGTTCAAATTCTAAAAGTTCTTTTAATTTTTTTTTTTTGCTTCAGTGGAGAATCTGGTGCAGGAAAAACAGTAAATGCCAAATTTATCATGAATTACATTGCAAAAGTTTCTGGAGGAGGTGGCAATGTGCAGGTATGTGGCATTTTGTGTTTTTGGTTTTTTCTCTGATTACAATTTTATTCTGTATTTTTCAACATGATATGAAAAGTTAAAGGCAAATAAAGTTGTTGCAGGATGTCTTTCAAATATGTTTTTCATTAGGACCTTTCTATTCCAAGGAACTTTTGACAGTATTCATTTTATCTTAGACTGTTTTATGTGTACTATCTTTTAATGTCTTTGTTGATTTATATGTAGTTATCAGTATCATAAGTACATAAATGAACATGTAAAATGAATAAATGAATACTCTTTTGAACTTTTTTACCTTTCATAAACAGAGAGTAAAAGATGTTATATTGGAATCCAATCCTCTGCTGGAGGCATTTGGAAATGCAAAGACTGTCAGAAACAACAATTCCAGTAGATTTGTGAGTCATTTTATCATACACTTTACAGTATTTTCCTTACTGAGAACTTCTTTATAATGGCAGCTTGCAGTGAGAACCAACATATCTGAATCTGCAGCTTATCAGTTAAGGTGTCCTACAGCATGAGAAGTTTGTTATGCTCTTGTTGCTTTTTATTAAACCTTTCAAGCTGCATCCTTCACCCCATCATTAAACATCAGGGTTTGTAGGAAGTCTTCTAAACTGATATTATGAAGTGATGGTAATGGTCATAACAGATGAAAGAGAACTAGATTTTGAAAAGAAAGGCTGATAATGACCTCTTCATTTGTTTACATTGATAAAACTAATGCACAATTATTTTTCATTTTACTTATTTCTTCACAGGGAAAGTATGTTGAGATCCAGTTTAGCAGAGGTGGTCAACCTGAGGGTGGAAGAATTTCAAATTTCTTGCTGGAAAAGGTGATTAAACTTTTTAAGAATGATAAACCTTTAAGTGGATCACTTCTTCATAATCTTTTCATGGTGTTATTATTACTTTTAATTCCATGAAATAAGTCTTTGATATCAAAATGTCACAATGTCATTCCATCAGGGATGAAATTCATATACCAGAGCTGTTAGATCAATGCCGGTCAACTTTTGAAGGTTTTCATTCATGGTCTTCCATTGTCCAAAGGCTTGATAAGTCAGAGCTGTTGTTTTGCAGAGCTGGAATTTATTTGAAAGTGGCACTTATCTGGATCAAGTATATTGAATTTTTAAGGCTCCAAATCTTTAAATCAATGTAAAAAAATGTTGATGTAGAATTCAATGATTTATTTCTTATAATTGAATGACTTGAAAGAAACTTTAGCTACCTATCTATACTTCTAGCACTGACTTTTCTTTAAAGGTATTTCATGTTTTGTCAGATACTTCAGAAATTATGATGTTTTAAATTTTTTGAATTTTTCTTTAATCCTTGCAGGAAAAGAAAACACTCTAACTCTGAAAATTTGAAGATTCAGAAAAATTACGGTGGCAGAATCATAGCAAAATAGCTAAAGTTTCTTTGAAACCAATCAGTGCAAAGAAATAGGCCATAGAATTTTTACATCAGCCATGTGAAAGATTTAGAACCTTTGCTTTCCGTATTTAAGATTTGAGAATTTATTATTGTTCTTCAAATGTAATTGGGTCCTGGTCCTGCATAAACTTGAAATTTCCTGTATTATAAATCTCGTTTTTCTTATTCAGTCAAGGGTTGTTATGCAAAATGACGCCGAAAGAAATTTTCACATTTTTTATCAAATACTCAAAGGAGCAACGAGTGAAGATAAAGGTATCGCTGTCTCCATTTTGTCTCAATTGTGTTCTCTTTTGTTATTGGTGAAAGGTGCAGCACAGGTTGGAACAGAATTCAGAAATACGATACGCTTAGTTTAATTGTCCGGAGGCAAATTTTTAAAAGAGCATCAGTTAATATTGCTTTACACAACGTTGTTCTTGATTTATTCTTCTACTCAACGACTTTTAGGAATGCTTTTATCATTTATTTCGGTGGATTCACGAGTCAGCGTTAATATTGAGTACTCCATAGGCAATGCTGTGCACTTGATGTCATCTGAATTCTTTGTGCCTTATGCACTTGTTTTTCTTTATATTCCAGAAACATTTGGATTGACAACTCCAGATTACTATTACTACCTCAACCAAAGTGGATGTTATGATGTAGATGGTGTTAACGATGTGCAGGAATATCAAGATACAAGGGTAATGATGAATTGATATAAAAATAGATTATTTCGAAGGGTTGCTTTGGATAAATTACATAGGTTCATGCTTAACTCATAGTCTTTGCTGCATGTGTTTCCCAGCAAACGTTGCTTAATTCTGCATGTTGCACAATATTCTTTCATAAATAGATTTGATAACATTAGACACTATAATCTAGGAAAAACACTGTTAAGTCCTGAAAAATGGCCTGTAGCTAAGGGATCGAAATGTGAAAAACAACGAGTTAACCTGAAACACTGAAAGGAGAGAGAATAAGTTAGTCAGAAGTCGCAGTAGTGTCGTCTCTCATTCTCGTTTTTTTTTGGAATCTGTCCAACGAAAACCCACAACAGCACTGTTGCAAATGATTTTTGTTCATTTTTTCTTCAAATTGTTTATTTTCCGCAGAATGCCATGGATGTAATGGGTATAACTGATGTCGACCAAGCAAGTTGTTTACAAATTGTTGCCGGAATACTGCATATTGGAAATATTTCATTCCAAGAAGTTGGAAATTATGCACAACCGGAAGATGATGCTTGTAAGTCATGGCTTTCTTTCCATCGTGGTTGATCAAATCTTGGTGTTACTTTGGTAATATGATGTATATGAGTGTTCTGGAGGACTATGACATGTAACCCCATGCTGATGTAGATGTGTAAAATGTTCCATTTCGTTAATTTTGTAGTTACGCAGACAATGACTTTTAAACGATGTCGAAAAATTTCAAAAGAGACGATTTAATTTCATCAAGCTACTTTTTGTTTTTCCAAAGTATAGTTAAAAAAATTGGAAGTTATTTTGTTGAAAAGTTTGCTGTCCAATTTAGAAACAGTGTTAGCAACAGTGTATTATATCTAAGAGGCTGTGGTCCTGCATTTTTCGTCTTGTTTCCCATTTAAAACTTTTCAACTATTTTTTTGCCTTAAGTGCTTCATTGATGGTTTTCATTTTTTTGCAGTTTTGCAGTTTCCAGCTTACTTATTACAAATTGACAGTGGGTTGTTGAAAGAAAAATTAACAAGGTTCAGAAATTTAATTATTTTGATCTTATAGTTATTCGTTTTTGATTTGATCAATTTGCATAAATTAACTGCATCGATCTTAAGATTGCTGAATTTTTCATTCTCTAGCTGCACTATCAGTGTTGTATATTTGTACAATCAAAATTCTTCTCGATTGTTCTCTTAGAATAAGAAACCTTTCAGCTATTCTAAAGAAGAATCCGAATCAAACGATATTTCATACATTTTGTAGAATTTGCGAATGTCGACGAAAGCAATGGAAGGCCCAGTGCCAATCAATAGAACCCTTCGCATTAAAATGTATAAAAGTAATGTTCGATCCCGACTCTCATTTGCCAAATTTTTCAATGCATCAATTTTTTGTCATCATTCTAGTCGTGTGATGGAAAGCAAATGGGGAAAAACATCCGAAATTATAAATATGACATTGAATGTTGAACAGGTACCTTATATAAGTGTTTTATGTTGACAACTTTAATATTTTAGATACTGACACAACACAATGACACTTGAAATGACTTCATACAAGGCTGGTTAGATCGGTGATTGTAATCATTGTAATCTATAAAACTTTGATGGTCAATTCAGACATCCACTTGAAATAAAGGGAGCTTGGGCTTTAAGCTAACCCAAACTTAATTTTCATGGTCACACTAGAATCATTTATATTGATTTGTCCTCTCCCTGCTAATCTGCCAACTGAAATTTCTTTTTAGACATTTTTAGACTTTATTCGTAAAATGCTTTTCATTAATTACTTCCCTGCATACGAATTCGCACATGAATTTGTTATTTTATTTGTTTGTATTTTCTTATTGTAGTTTGTTGTTCTGATGTAGTATGCTGTATTTTTTATGGCATTTGTATGTGATGAAATTTGAAAATGAATTTAAGTAAACTCAACTGAACTGTTTGTGAGTAATAATTTACTACCTTATCTTTCTCCTCATAGGCAACTTACACAAGGGATGCTCTCGCTAAAGCACTTTATTCAAGACTATTTGACTTCCTTGTTGGGGTGAGTCTAATTTGAAATTTTTATCGTCGTTCGTTTGCTTGTATCGTTGAAAATTATTTTCATTATTCATGTTTCATTTACATAATTACATTACATATATCTTCTGAGACACAGCTCAGTGTCTCCTTTCTGTAATAAGCAATTTTTTGAATAATTCTAGGCCGTCAACAAAGCTATGCAAAAGGATACTGATGAGGTTTCGATTGGAATTTTGGACATCTATGGTTTTGAGATCTTCAAGGTAAGATCAGTTTATTTCTTAGAAACTGTTTGAAGATCTATATCTACATGACATCGCAACAGCTGCAACCGCATTGGCGAGGGCTCCGCTGCTGAAATACCATTGGTCACTGCATGTATACACCGTTAAATTAACTTTGGTTTAAGTTGAAAAATAATAGAGGCTGGGGGATAACTAAGCTTACGTTTATGGACCTAAATTATTTACAGATAAAGAAATATATGATCGATCAACGAAAGATTAAGCGATGTTATCATAAGGCTGATAAAAATATTCTTAATGAGTTTATGGTTGGTGCTCTCACTATTCGGTTAGAAAAAAGTTCCAGTATTTGCTTTTACTGAATATTGCCTTCTTGCAACAGCTTGAAATTAAGGAGTTTTGATGAAATAGGCTAAATGAATAAATTGTAGATGTTTGATGTTTAGTTCATTTATGTCGTTTCAAAACTTTTTAACCATACTATGCGTACGTTTGCCTCCACGACTTGTTATATCTCTGACTATCCTTGGTTTTTAGAAACGCTGTGCTGTGTGCTTGATTTTGCAAGTGTGTGTATGGATTCAATTTACATTTCCTTGCATTATAGAAAAATGGATTTGAGCAGTTTTGTATCAATTACGTCAACGAAAAATTGCAGCAAATTTTCATTGAGTTAACTCTCAAAGCTGAACAGGTATTGCTTTATTTTCAAAGTTCAGTTTTAATGTAAAATTGTTATTATTGAAATATATATCAGTGAATGACTCCGTACTCAGTGATCACGTCAGTTCCATAAGTTTGTAGCCAGAAACACGACATACGACACGATGAAACAAAAATTCAATAAAATTATATTCATTGCGTGTAGTAATTTAAATGATAGTAATTTAGTAATTAAAGCCCATAGTAATTTAAACAAATGTCATAAGTAAATGATTTTAGTACCAAATGTAATATGGATGTTCAAAAACACGACGTTTCAAGCGTCACTCGTTAATCAAGATAACTTGACTTGAATAGTTGACTTGATAACGAGTACACGCTCGAAACGTGTTTTTGAACATCTACACTACTTTTGGCACTTGAATCATTCATTTATGACATTAACGAACAAACAACGCAACGGCGATAGTTCGTCCTGCCATCCATGACTTCTTCAGGGCTTTTAGTATAGTTATGTTCAGGATTCAAGTATGTACAAAGATTTGAAAAGGAGAGGCTGCATGTGTTTGGTTAGATGTCATGGCTACGTAGAGGCTAAATCGATTATATCTCATTGCAATCGTGCTATTTATAGATTGTAAGCGCTGATCTTTAGTATGATTCAGTATTGTAGAATATCTTTTACTCTTTAGAACCCCATCGATATAACAATTGTTTGCTTCCTTCTTTGGTAAAAGTTTTATTTTGATACCTAATTTGATGCTGCTTTTTTAAAACCAAGAATAAGAGGAAGATATTATGCGAGTTTCAATTTTTTTATGAAAATAGAAAATCTGTTTGGATCGGTAGTTTGTAAATTTGCTATTGTATCAAACTGCTATTTGTGCTCGAAGTAACTGTGGCTGATCACTTGTTGTTGTGTTTCATATTTCAGTAAATTTCTTGAATGAATTATCCTGCTTGTAGCTTGAATTTCATATTCATTTATGTTGATTTGTTTTTAGGAAGAGTATGTGGAAGAGGGAATAGCGTGGTCACCAATTGAATATTTCAATAATAAGATCGTTTGTGATTTGATCGAAAGCAAGGCAAGTAATTTTCTCATAATGCCTCGTGTACTGAGTTATATTTCGAGTTTTTGCAAACTTTAAATAAATTAGTTTTATAAAATATTTTATTAACTGTCAGATGAATTAATCGAAGGAATTCGCTGTAATCCCAGAGAGAGTGTCTTTTATATTTTCATTATTTGAAGAATTACAGCATTTCGCAAATTTCTACTATTTTTGAAGCTAAGACGCTATTAAATTGCTAAATCATAAATCATAAAAGCTGCAAAATTTTGCTTGCTATTTTCATGTATATCTTCAACAACTGAGTATTTGTTGTATTGGTTATATTGATTTTCATTAATCTGATGAAATTTGCGTTAACCTAACTTCTCATTTTAGAAACCGCCTGGTGTAATGTGTGTCTTAGATGATGTCTGTGCAACCATGCACGCACAAGGGGAAGGCGCTGACATGAAACTTTTAGAGGTCAGTATAAAACATGTCTTTATGGAGTGCTTATGTTTTTTGGAATTATTTATCTTTGTCAATTTCATACTTTTAGCCAGAAAATCAGTATTTAGAAACTATTTGAAGTGTGACAGTTTGTATGTGAAAGTAGACTAGAATTTGAGTGGTAAATCCGCACCTAGGGTCGACATCTCATAAGCAAATTGTTTATAAAATGTCCATAGTTGGGATGCATTAATTTCCAACTCGTCCTGTCTTTTTCACGATGATTTTCATTTCACTACCAAATTTCAGATTCCTTATGAAGTTGCATTTTCGTGCTAATTTTGTAATATTTGTTTTTCATTTCAGAAATTGGGTGGTGCAGTTGGAAGTCACCAGCATTTTAATGGATTTGCTCAAGGATTTATTATTCATCATTATGCCGGAAAGGTATTCACAATAAATCCTGTTTTTGTCATCTTAAATGTTTTTTTATTTGTCATCTGACCTTGATTGGAAAAGTTCACAGCGACTTATAATTCCTTAGAATTTCAGTCACATTGGAATGCACTCATTTTTTTGAGCTTACATTATTTTCTGACGTTTCTGTCAATTTTCTTCCAGGTGACATATGAAGCAAATGGGTTTTGCGAAAGAAATAGAGATGTTCTTTTTAACGATCTAATTGAATTGATGCAGAGCAGTCAGAAGTGAGTTATCTTTTAAACAGACGAAAATTAAGAACCCTTGGCGTAGATTGTTGTATGTTTTAAACGCTTTGCAATCATTTATGAGGTCGGAAATAACGTAAGCATTGCCCTTAGAAATTTTGGAGTATGCACCAAACAGATGCTGGTCTCAAATCATGGTGCAATTTGTTTACATCGAACTCTTCAAATTTTTGGAAGAAACGTTGTTATCTGCTAATTACAATCATTGAACTCAGATTTCAAATTTTTGCGGGGAAGTGGCCTAGCGGCTTGTACAATTTAAGCTCTGTCATGTGAGGTCAAACTTTGGATGAGTGAGCTTTCGGATGCCTGACCAAGCAACTCACTTCTCTGTCCTTCAGAAGGCATGTTAAACTGCGAGTTCCATGCCTAGGTTCGGCTTGCATTGTAAGCCCAAATTAGCAAGAAGTAGCTAGGGATCCTTCCAGCTAACTTGAAATAAAGTGATGAATGATTAAAAGAATGAATGAATGAATGAATGAATGAATGAATGAATGAATGAATGAATGAATGAATGAATGAATGAATGAATGAATGAATGAATGAATGAATAAGTGAATGAATGAATTTTCGTTATTGATAAGAATTATTTGCGTAGATTGCAATCACGTCTGCAGCAAAATGGCCTTTTATAAAAATACACGCCCTTTACTCTCTGCAATTATTAATCTTTGGTTGGTGTGTCCGTATCTGTTTTTATTTGTTCTCTCACCAGCCCATTCATTGTGAGTCTATTTCCTGACGACACAAAATCAGAAAAGAGAGGTCGGCCTTCAACAGCAAGCAGTAAGATTAAGGTATATAAATGATTTTGCATTTTGGACATTTTTTTATCTTAATTCTAAGTAAGTGAACAGAGACAGTGCCTACAATCCTGGCCAAAAGAAGCTGCGACATAGACTAATTTATATGTTTTCATGATGTTTCCTAAAATGTCGAGATGAAAACATAATTTTAGGACCTTCTGATTCCCCCTGCCCTCTTATGCAATGTTGAAAAGGTCGAATGGCGATTGATTCAAGCAGCATTGAAACGAGGGGAGTAGGGGACACGTAGTCAAGGACCGAAGTAGTACAATTTTGTGACTTTTGCCAAGAATTTTGGCCAAGATTATGGTCTATGAATAAAAGAAGGGTAGCCATAAGCCACTTATGTTCCTATTATTTTATCTGACGAGAACTTGAAAGTTACTAAGCTTGATTTTGAATATCAGCAAAGAAAGTGCCCACCACTACTCACGTAAAGATTTTAGCCGTAATCTTGGTTTTTTTGATCTATCTCAAATAAGATGTCACGTAAACATTATCGCGAATAAAAGGAATTAAGATGTTTTGAATGAGTAATGTTGTGTTATTGCAATCTTAGGTGACATCTGATTCGAGACAGACTTAGATATCCAGCTTAATGAAATGAACAGAATTCTTTCTTTCGACTTCCATATTCTATTGATATTTTTAGTTAGTAATATTTATTCGCCTTCCAGACACAAGCAAATACATTGGTGAATAAATTAATGCAGTGCACACCACATTACATTCGATGCATCAAACCAAATGAGACCAAGAAACCACATGATTTTGAGAATGACAGGTATGTAAATGGTCTATATAATCCCTTTCTCTATTATGCCCCCTTTCTAATAGCCCCTCCTCTAGAAAGCCCCCTCTCTTACATATTCCTTCCCTCTATGACAAAATTTTGGTAACCCTCCTCCACCCCATTTATATCAAATGCCAAAGGTTACCAAAGATTTTTCATTTATTCGGCGAGAGAAGTTTTTTTAGATTCAGTGAAATATGGAGTAATTTTTTCGATTATGGTAGAGTTTCAAAAGGACCTGACCTCTGGAGATAGAGTGTCATTGCCATCATGAAATGAATAGGCTGTTGGTCCTTATGTTAAGGTCTTATGTTTCCTTTGAAAACACTTGCCGCATATAGGATGACTTTTATTTCGCTAGTTCAATACTAAACTGTAAATAGGTTTGAATTTTTGAAGTTGCTTCACATGTCATGTTAATTGTGACTGTTTTATTTGACAGGGTTCGGCATCAAGTAGAATATCTGGGTTTGAAAGAAAACATTCGTGTTCGTCGTGCTGGTTATGCATTTAGAAGAGTTTATGACAAATTCCTTCGAAGGTTTGCAAATTATACTTCACCTTCTCTAGTTCAATAATCCATTTTATATCTCGTTGCATGTATGAGCTGCTTATATTTAATTTGGTGAATAATCATTGGCTTGATTTTTCAATTGAGTGTTCATTTATTTTGATTGTTTCTACTGTTTTATTGTAGTTTTCTAGTTATGTCTTTATCTTAGTTTCACTGGCTTTGAAATTTGTATCCCAAACTTTTGCGTGCCCCATTTACCGTTTGGAGCACCAGAAAAGAGATCCCACTTTTGAACATTCTTACCATGAAGAATGCTGGATGGAATTGAATGCATCGAATTCTAGTTGACAGCCAAGAGGTTGCATTGTATTTTATCTCTTCTTGCGTTTTGATGATTACTACACAAAGTTATTTGTCAATTCAATTTTACGAAAATTCTTGGTTTTTCCGAAAGTTTTCTCAACCAAAATAGCTCGTTTTATGGTTAGATAAATTGTTCACTGCAACGCTTTTCAATTATATATTTGTTTTTAGGTATGCAATTCTGACCCCTGAAACATATCCAACATGGAAAGGTGATCCAAAAGCAGGAATCAAACATTTGATGACAACTGTCAATATGGATGCTGATCAATGGCAGCTTGGCAAAACTAAAGTTTTCATCAAAAATCCTGAATCTGTAAGTCAAATTCATACTTTAAAACAGTTCACTACAGAGGGGGTCTATTATAGGGTGCTTCTAGACCGCAAAACCGCCAAAATTTGCGCTCTTACCAGTCAACCGCAAGCAATTTTCTCTCATAAACCGCAACCGTCAGTCTCCTTCAGTACGATAGATATTCTTTTCAAGACAGCTATTTCATGTAAATGAACCAGGAATCCTTAGGTAATTTGTTTGAATCTACAATTTGCTATGGCCGTACTGTTACAGCTATGCGAAGGCCTGATAGATAATAACGGTTATGTAGTAGAAAGTTCTACGAAGTAAGCGAAAAACCGTAAACCGTTCGTTTAAATTCCAACATTCTGCAACCACGTAGCAATACAAAGACCGTATACCGCACTGATTTTCTTGCAGCAACCGTATTCCGCATCCAAAATGAGGCCGTATCCGCCTCACCGCCACACTATAATAGACCCCCTACCGAGCATATGTTCCCTGTAACCTCTTTCTTTCAAATGAATGGCTTCGAAGGAACTTTAGCTATTTTGCAAATTAGTTCTAGCGTTGGAATTTTCAGTAATCTTTAATATTTTCAGAATAAGACTGTACCATCTTTTTAAGTTGGTTGGAGGTTAAGAATACATTCGTCACCACTTTAAACTTGAAAAAAACAGGGTATCTTTAATTATGATTAATTCTAATTGTAATCCATCTTCAAACCTGAACAAAAAACTTTTCCAGCGAAATCATTGATAACGTTAGAATAGCCCAACGACCTATATAAACGTTAACACGTGAATAGACGATTACGCTAAAGATGGTGGCAAGGAATTTTTTACCAAGATGCATTGCGTCCTTTAATCTAATCCTATAGAATCGTGATGGACTTGTTACAAGCCTCTCTCTCTGTTTAGTCCGAAATAGTTCAAAATCATCAAGGATTCGTAACTAGACATGAATGTATATTGGTAAAAAATTCCTTTCCGCCATCGTTAGGGCAATCGTCTATTAGCATCTCCGCTATAAGAATTATTCATTCTTTGAGATTTGGCATACTTATCATCCACGACCCTTGTTTTGCGCATCCTAGAATCCTTTTTGGAGTTGTGCTTTTGTGATGATTCATCATCTCGAGCTTTGGTTTTTTCTCCGTTTTAGTTGTTCTTGTTGGAAGAGCTTCGTGATAGGAAATATGATTCATTTGCGAGAACTATTCAGAAAGCTTATCGTCAATACAAAGCAAGACAACAATATATGCAAATGAAGCAACAGGGTTCGTTTTCAACATTATAACGGTTGTATTTTACCTTCCTTCTCCGGGAATATAAGACTCACAAAACTCGTCAACGGTCTGTTTGAACAAACCTTCTAGTCCCACTCTATATAAGGCACCCTGCTTTTAACAAATGAATGTGTTATCTTCATCTTATACTCTATTCACACTTAGAAGTTAAACCTGCTCAAAATGAACCGGGTGATCAAATCCTGCCTTGTAATTGGTCAATCCAACACCTTGAACCTATTTGATTGGTTAGATGTAGCCCGTTTTAGATAAAGATGGCTTTACTCTTTCAGTGTGAATGTGGCCTTAGATTTACTTCAGTGCAAGATTTCGACCGTATATACTTAAACTAACATTGCATTGAAACTAAACAGAGTTGACTGTCAAACCTTTTCTGCATTTCTTAGATAAGAAGTTATTCTCTGAAAAACCTTCGATATAAGATCTTCACGTTGGGCTTTTCGTATAAGCCCACCTGTCTGATAAGCCTCTATTTCAAAGCTACCTCCTTGCAATTTGAAATCAATACTGCAAACCCTAACCCAGTTCATTGAAATCCAAAAAAATTTGGTGAAAGTTTGAGATTTTAAGATCGATTTCATTTGATTCTAGCATCAGATATCTTGTATCAAAAGAAAGAACGAAGACGAGGCAGTTTAAACAGGAATTTCGTTGGAGATTACATTGGCCTAGACGATAATCCTGCTCTGAGAGCACTTGTTGGTATGACCTTCTAATTCTTTTGTATTTTTGGTACAGTTGTAGCAAGGATATAATCAACTTTATCAGATTCAGGGTCTGTATCTTTCTCTGTTGTGTCAACACATTGTTATCTTTCATGGTCGTAAGTTCCAAAAGCAACAGCGCTTGTTTCGTCAGCTGTCAATCTGGGATGCAGAATTGTAGAAGAAGATTTATCCCTTACACATGGATACACATAGAGTAAATGGAATAGGACCAAAAACATATCCCTGTGGTGCACCTAAATTTATCTGTACAAGAGAAGACTTTGACATAATTATATTGAGTACGATTGTGTACATTGAGTTCAAGTATATTGAGCACAAGGTGACTAGAAGACCATGCAATGTTTTTCCCTCTGACTCCTGAATGATCAAGCTTTGAGAGTAGTACTGAGCGATCTGCAGTGTCCAATACTAAACGACTTTATAATCGAGGTGTTTCTTTCATTTGCTGGTAAAAATTGTCTTCTTTTGTAGAAAAGAGAGAAAGGATTGAATTTGCAGAGACGGTTACGAAGCTCGACAGAAGATTCAAGGTAAAACGTGTAAAAATCTTAACCCTAAAGTGCTTTAAAATGGCTTTTAATTTTGATAGACTTTTATGCAATCTCCTGAAGTTTTTTTTGGAGGAGGGGTTTTGCAGTTCATTCCGGTATTCCTCTCGTGATCCAGCTACAGTTTAAGAAGTACCCTTACAAAATAGCCAACTCCATATTTGTCTCGTTTTTTTTTGAACTGCATTGTTGATTGATTTTATTCACAAGGTGATGAAGAGAGATCTGCTCCTGTCTGCAAAGCATGTGTACCTGATTGGCAGGGAGACGATCAAGAAAGGTCCTGACAAGGGGAAAATCGTTGAAATAGTCAAACGAAAATTGACCATGGATCAAATTGGTTCGCTCTCTCTCAGGTAAGCTTACCCTATTGTTAAAAGATGTTTCCTCATCATTAATCATGGCTTGCCTTTCAGCGCCATTTTGAAGCCATTTCCAAGCTGAACTTTTCGTGTCATTTCTCTACAGCCCCTATCAAGATGGTTATATTGTTATTCATGTTCCTACTGAATATGACACAATCATTGAATCAACATTCAAGACTGAATTTCTCACTCTGCTATCTGCGAAGTATGAAGCTGTGATGAACAAGAAACTCAGAATTGATTTCAATACTCAGTGAGTTATTTTGAATCTTTTCCTTTCAAGAAAGATCCTATATTTAAAAGAGTTTCAACCATAAAAAACGGCCACAGATAAATAAATTATGTCTGCCAAACAACTTGCCTGTCCTCTTGCCCGCCCTAGCTCCTGTGAAGGCGCCTTTTGGTTGAATTTGACACAAAATGAATATGATATTATCCCATATCACAAACCAAGGGCTGTATGAATTATGTATAGAAAATTAGTCATATCTTACTATGCCTGTTCTTCACCTTTTCCTGACATTCTAATCTCGGTTCGTTTCAGTAAATGTTCAGTTCATTCACATCGTCTGTTGTCCTATTCTTGTAGCCTATTGTTTGATCCTCTGTTTCGCTATCTGGATTGGACTTAGAAGTACAGAATTATGCATTTCATATCGCCCTTATACGAACCAGAGCTAGACATATTTTTTATTTGTAGGGTTACAATAGCAGTGAAGAAAGAAGGATGGAGTAGCCGAATACCTGGTTCATTGGGTGGAGGTTTGACTCGAACCTTGTGTTTTCAAGTTGGATCTGGTGATTTGCCCGTGGTCAGGCCATCTGGGAAACAACAGTTGATCATTTCTGTTGGACCTGGACTTCCAAAAGATTCCAGTTAGTTGTGTTTTTATTTATTCAATTTCTAAGGATTCAACGGATTGCGTTAGGTTTCCATTTCGTATCGAATCTTGACTGATTTATGGCCTTGTTTCCAACTGTCTGTGTCAGATGCTCAACCGAAGCTACATTGGAAGATATCTCGAACCATTGGTCTGATCATTTTTCTCTCTTCGCTAAGAATAATTCTCCTTGCACACTGACACGAGGTGGTTTACGATTTTTGGAGCGCCTTACAGGATGCCTTTTTTTAATCAAGCAATTGCGTTTTCTGATAATTGTGGATAGAAAATGAAGTTTTTCTCGTCATATCAAATTGTGTAAGTGTTCTGCAGATTGCAGGGAAGCTTTTGTTAGGTCTGCTTTGCTGATATCTCTTGTCTCTTTCAATGATTCACAGGACCAGGAGCGCAGCATACAAGCGGAGGTAGAGGTGGAGGTAGAGGTGGAGGAAGCCGTGGTAGCGTACAACAACCAAGCGCAACATACTCACAAGTCCAGCATGGCTCAAGAAAGCAGAAAGGTAGGCAATCATTCAGTAGAGCAAGTCGAGTTGGATCACAACATCCGAATTTACCATCCTCTGGAGCAAAGAAAGTTGCACGGCGAGAGAGTCAAGATTTCAATCAAGATTTTATGAGTACTCCAGAATCCGGTGTTTGTGGGTGAGGCTTTTGAATTTTTTTTTCATTCAAAATAACACTCTCTGGTGAGATGATTTATTTCTAAATCTTAATGGAATTAAGTACACATTCATAAGCTAAGTACATGATTCATTAGAGGAAGACCTTCATTACTTTCAACCTGATTGCTCCCTATCTTTTCTTGGAGGCTTATATTATTTTCGTTGTTTGTTTGGCATGCACTTAGGAAGCAATGCTCACTTGAGGGCGCAACTGTTAGCCGGGCCCACTTTTTAGGACTGGAAGGACACCTTTGAATTCAAACAATGCCGATGCCACTTTCGAAATATGTAGGGGGCACCTGTGACCTTCGGTTCCTACATTTCTGTTCTTTGGCACATTTTCAAGGTCGCTATCGACAATTTTTTGGAAAATTGATTGCTGAAAATTCAGTTTTGCCTCTTCGTTCAAAATTAAAAACGTTATAGACAAAATCAAAGCTAAAGAAGAGTTGCGAATAAAATTGAACATCTTTACATCAATATGTATGTCAGATAAGGCCCCTTTTATCAAATCGAGAAATATCGCAAAGCAATTATAAAAGTGAGCACAAAAGAAGTTATTGCAATTTATGTATCTTTGGAATACGTCTTGCAGATTGTTTTCATCCTTTCTTTCTACGTGGAAATTTCGTAGCCAATCTGATATCATCTCTTTTTCCTGTACAGCGTACAGAGAGTGACGACATCAAAGAAATCAGCGGCTCGTCCCAAGCCCCCAGCACCAAATAAACCAAGACCTGCTCCCAAACCGAGGTTACCATTGTGTAAAACCATATTTTCATACGAGGCTGGTGAGACAGATGAACTCAGTTTCGAAGCAGGAGAAACTATTGAAATTGTTAAAGAAGGTGGGTTTATATCAAAAGCTTTTCAACTCGCGTTTTAGATCATTGGTATGAAAGAGCAATACATTATTTTTGCTCCATTATTATGTAAAGCTAGTCTCACTTTGCTAATAAGGTAGAGCCGAGGAAAGAACCTTTTTTTATATTTATGTTTGCCCATTGGTTTGCAAAGAGTTCCTGTTCAGCGCAGTTATGTGTTTCAGATTAACTCAACCCAACTGTTATGTTATCTTTAAATAAGATAAGATTCGAGTGGGAGTATTGTATACCAGCTGAAGGTAAAATCTTTATTCTTTCTATGGATATGCAGTTTAGATACATTAATGGAATTTATTCATGACTTAATTAACGTTGTAGTAAGTATGACACATCTTAGAGGCTGGAAAGTGGCAGTAGAGTACAATTGCATAATCAAAAACTAATTTTTGTGAGAGATTATCAAGCCGAAAAAGAACAGGCAATCAAAAGTATCTTTGTATCTTTTCAGATCCATCTGGCTGGTGGGTTGGCAAATTCCGTGGTAGGGAAGGATTGTTTCCAAGTAACTACGTGGAGAAGATTTAAAGGAACTCTTATATTAGTTTGGGAAAGAGGACACTTTTATATGACTATTTTATATGATTAGGAATTGCAAAATTCGAGAGAAGTTGTCGATAGTCTTAAGTTTTGTTAGTTATGAGGTTGAAAAGTTTTTGCATATTTTCTGAATCAGTTTGGATAATGTATTGCCGATAATTACACAACACTAACGTCAGAGCCTTATAAATTTGATCGAATTTTGGTTCTCTTACGGCCTTAAAAGGGGCCTACGGGTAGTCTCTATTTTTGTAGCCAGCGTGCAGGCGTTACTATTATGAAGGAGTAAGAGACGAAAAGTCCTCTTGCTCCTCCACAATAGCCAAATCTGCATGCAAGCTACTAATTTTGTGGTAGGTGAGTCTGCAGTAATAAGTGAAGGTCAAACGTTCGTGCAAAACCAATATTTAAGGTATGTGAATTACAAAGAAGATCACCAGGTTTGAGGTCTGACGACAGACAGAAAGTTGATTTAAAGGAATGAAACACATCATGTAATGGATGATAGATGTATGTCAAATATGTTCATTTTAATAGGCTTAAAAATTTGGTGCAGTATTTATATGCCAGCTAGAAAATGGGGATGGACACCCTCCCCCTCCTTGTGCGGCACATTCAAACTCAACAAATTTTTAATTTCATATAAAGTTGTTCTTTCTTGTTTTAACGCAAGAAACCCTTCCTTACCCGAAGCTTCTCTATTGAAACTGCTCAGGTTAATGCATCATGAACTGGTCCCAAAAAGCCTTAGGTCGAGAAATCTGTTAATTAATTGTGCAATCAATTCTTATTTATACTATTTGTCAACATATCTTGTAATTGTAAAACACTGCCATTTCTCTTCATCGATTCTTTTTATTAATTTGTAGAATTATGCAACAATTAATATGATATCTTTCATTACAACTTTTTGTTTCTTGTACTCCCATCTATTGATGAAGCTGTACATTTTAGGCTGCATTGACAAGAAGAAACATAACATAGAATAACTTTTTTGAAACTATGCTGCCAAAGTTCTGCGCAGTCGGGCGAGTAAAAAACAAATTTGCGGTTCAAAAGAAGGTTACTTCTCCCTGGATATCAATGCACCGGTATTGGTGCTGTTGCTGCAAACATGTTTTAGAATTTACCTGACTGAAGCCGGCTACTCTGGTCTTTGAGAGGTTTGAGAGACATGCCGTTGGGAAAGGATTCATTTTTCACAATTTTCATATAAGGGCCTGTTTTACGAAAACAGTATCGGTTTTTCCAGTTTTGGTAAAAGGAACGGCGTCGACTTTCACGTTTTTAGCACAAAAACAAATGACAAAAATCAGAGGCAATTTTTTGGCAACTTGGTACAAATTTTCGAAAAATCAATTAGCGGTTTGGGAAGAAATTTTGAATATCGGTTATCGTTTTGAAATTTTGATAGCTTTCCCCGTGATAAAAATCTGATCAAGTGCCCCCCCCCCTCCCCTCCTGGGAAACGAGCCATGGGAAGTTGCTGTTGATGTTGTGCAGTGCAGCCTGATCACTGATGAGTTGTTCCTGTGGAGACTGGGCACTAGACGTACGTTTGGGCCTAAATCAAATCACTGCATAGCACAGCCAAGGCGGCCAAGCAAACAGAAACAGTAGAATGAAAAGACAAGATGACAATTAAAGACTCAAACAGTCAGGTATTATGAGATGACATAGCATTGACATACGCTCATCACCTCAAAATGTCTTTCCTCTTTGATTCCATTGTCGTCTTCGGTTCTGAAGCAATATTTTTTGGATTTGGGTGGATTTTCTTCATTTGGAAACTGTTCAAAGATTATGAAGTCCACCATGTTGTGGTACAGCTTATCTTCTCTGTTACTTTCTCATTGTCTTGTGCAATGTTTGAGCTAATTATCTTTGAAATATTAGACCTTCTGGAACCATCTTCGCGTTACTTTCATTGGAACCTTGGGATTTATTGCCTTCTTGTTGTTGTCATCCTTGTTATTCCAGTTTATGTTGGCTACTTTTCTGTTCTGAATTTCACAAGAATTAAAGGCATGCATTTCCATGTTTTTCTTACATTCATCAGCTGGTTTTGTTTCTTCTATTTGTTTTGGAAGATTGGAAATCCATTTCCTATCCTAAGTGCAAAGCATGGGATATTCTCTATTGAGCAAGGGGTCAGCCGTGTGGGGGTTATTGGGGTAACGCTGATGGCTATCTTGTCCGGATTTGGTGCTGTAAATGCTCCATACACATATATGTCATATTTCATGAGACAAGTGACAGATGCAGACATTTTGGCCATTGAAAGAAGATTGATGCAAACAATGGAGCTGATTTTAACAAAGAAGAAAAGAATTGCATTTTCCAAAAGACAACAGTTGTCCAATGGATCTAAATCATCAAGATCAGGTGGGTTATGTTTTCAAATCTGAAATAGATAATTATCATAAAATCAAATCTTAAAGGGTCTGTTTCATCCAGCATGCCTTGCACGTGTCGTCTCTTGGTTTGCCTTTGTTGTCGCCATTTTCATGGCCCATGAAAATGGCGACAAACAAAGGCCAGCTAAGAGACGACACGTGCAAGGAATGCTGGATGAAACAGACCCTTTAAGTCTGCAATCTGTACAAACAGATGAATACTCTCCTAGAAATGTTGAAATGAACAAATGAATGAATGGCGGAAAACTTCATAATCAAGATAGAATTTATCAGAATGTAACAAAACAGAAGACAATAGGCAAAAATACATTGATATGAGTGTCAACCAGACTGGAAAGTTTGCTTTTGCATGTGCAAGTTTAAGACAGAAACTTTCATACTGAAATTATTGACTAAAAACAGAAGAAAAATGATGTAAATTTTTGCTTAAGTTGGGGCCTTGCACACATCCAGTATGGAATCAGGCCCCTTTCCGCCAAAGATCTTTGGCGGACAGAGTCACTCTAAACAATAGAAATAACAAGAGAACAAAAGAAGATGGCGTAAGCCTTTGGCGGATGGCGTACACCGATTCCACCAGGGGCACACATTAATATTATGTACAAGAATTCTGTGCATCATGGCAAGGATTCTTGAGCCATGTGAAGACAACTGTAAATTTTTCTGAACTTAAAATTGTTTGGCAGGAAGACCATGTGAATGAGTGCTAGGCCATTGTAATACATGGGCTAAAGAATTCCACTAGTTTAGAAATGTAGTAGAATTTTGATTGGACAATTCCATCCATATCTGCAAATTGTTTATCCAAAACAGGGGTTGTACTAGCCCTGTTGTAGGCTCCAGCCCTGCTGTCAGAAGATTGCTGGTGCCACTTCTGGTCCAAAAGATGAACAATAAAGTAAAATCAAAATATTGAATTATACACGTTTTTTTTATAAGAAACTGGTTTATAAGAAACTAGTACTAAGATGGCCAAAATTTTAAGAAACTCTAGTACTATGTCTGAGAAGTACTCAGAAACTTTTCGAAGTTAAAAGCATGAATTTTATAGCAAATAGATCGTTGAACCTTTATTATTGGGCAATATTATCTAACCATGTGTGTTTTCAACATAACAGAACACTGTTTATTCCTATATGATGTTTTGAATATCAAGAAACATATCTGTAGCAGTGTTAGCGACCACATTGACAATTCATGCATTAAAAAAATAAGAAACCAATTAAGAAACGTTTAGTACTAAAATGGACAAAATTTCATGTTAAATTAAGAAACTTTTAGTACTATGGCCTGATCCTAGTTTCTTATAAAAAAAAATGTGTATGCTGCTTTCTCCCAGCTTAAAAGTGATTCCTTCACAGCAAGCATTACAAATGCTGTAAGATTTATCAAAAGTCTTGTGAATCCTCTATATGTCTTTAAAATTATTGTAAAATTCATTTCATATCAAGGACTATTCCATTTTACTCTGTTCAGGGGAATGGAAGTAAAACTCTAGGGGTTCCTTCAAAAGGAATTTCCGGGAGACCGAAAATTTTTTAATTATGCTTTTCTGGGGGTAAAAATATTTTAAACAAACATTTTCAAGGGGTTAATGCATGTTCACAAAGATTTCCTAGGGGGCTGTAGAAACTATCTCCTTTTGCACAAATGCTTTCATCATGCCATTTCTGAGGGGGATTACTCCTAACTAATGACTCTTTTCCAAAGGAGTGCCAGTCTGCTAAAGATCTTGCCTCCATCTCCCTGTATAGTGGAAAATCCCCAAGTCCAAGACAACCACTCACAGGAAAGTAATGAGACTCAACATAATTTAGTGGGTTTGATTGTAAGAACTGTCGTGAAGACTAGACTGGAGTCATTGATGCTAGAACTGTACTGTATAGTTCAGGCCTTGCACATGACATTGTTTTCCTGCAAAGGAATCTTTTTTAGAGAAATTTACAGGTCATTTATATGACTCAAGGATAATAATGAATATTATTATTATCTTGCTAATGTGTACGTACAAGGCCTTTAGTAAGTCAAGTCTGTGATGTATACGTTAACTCAAGATTTTTATGAGGTATAACAACGCTTTTATTGTTGTAGGAATTTGGGGAGTGTTCAGTGGATTTACGAGTGGTGGACAAAGTCAGAGTATCAGTTTACTTGAAAGTGAAGTTGGAACATTGGAAGAATTAAGCAGACAACTATTTCTTGAATCTGTTGATTTACACAACTCCAAAGAAAGAGTTCAGTTTTCAAAGACATTGCAAGGTAAATACTTTGACTTTCTTGGACATGTATTCTCAGTCTATTGCATTTGGAAGATTTTCATCTCAGCTGTAAACATCATTTTTGATCGGGTTGGAAAAGTTGATCCAATAACAAAATCAATTGAGATCTTGGTTCATTATTGTGGTATTGAATTTGATGTTCATTTCTGGTCGCAACAAGTATCATTCATCTTGGTTGGAATTCTTATTGTCACATCAATCAGAGGTCTTCTCATTACACTTACAAAATTCTTTTATGCAATTTCAAGCAGTAAATCATCAAACATCATTGTCCTGGCACTTGCTGAAGTCATGGGAATGTATTTTATTTCATCAGTTTTATTGATGCGCATGAACATGCCTGAACAATATCGTCAAATTATCACTAAAGTTCTCGGTGATTTACAATTTCATTTTTATCATCGATGGTTTGACGTTATATTCCTGGTCAGTGCTTTAGCAAGCATTGGATTCCTGTATTTGGCACATCAGCAAGCCCCAGAAAAACATATGTATTCTCCTGGGGAACATTAAGCCCAAAAGTTACAGCATTCGGAATGACCACACTCCAGAGCTGAGACATCGTCAAAATGACAGTTAACCAGACCATGATAAAAACCAAGACCCTTAAGTATTCCTACAATAAGTTGATTTATCACTGACACTTGTGATTAGAAAGATCTCAGCGAAGTACCAGCTCCTGAAATATGCAGTTCTGCACGGAAGACCTTCGGCCCACAAGCCACCTGGTTAACCGAAGAGTAACATCGAAATGGCTGGAAAACATGCACACACAAGTGCTTTTTGGATCTTTACAGGACAAGTGGACTATGTCACCTGCAAGAGATGCCGTAAATAAAAGGATTTGGATATTCAGTATGAGATAGATTCATCCAGAGGGGCTCTGTAAGAGCAATTTCAAAGTTCCTTATTTTGCAGCATTTAGATCTTGTAACTGAAAGCAACTTCCTTATTTAGCAAGCAAAGAAACTAAGTCCAAATGAAGTTAAAGAGAATGTTGGAGTCCACTGTCTTGTGACTGTAGTTGTTATTTTGATCTTTGCCGGTACCAAAATGTTCACTCTGATAAGTAAGACCTGATTTTCTAGAGAAATGCGATCATTCTCTTGCTCCGTGAAAAACAAGGATGCATTTCGCAACAGTATCATACATTGCTTTTGTTTGGACTTGCCATGCCAGGACAAAGTGGAGTTATCATTGCAAATGAAGCTTATTTTATGATCAAATGTGAGTGGCTAACTGACTCTGAGTGCAAGCATTAAAAGTGTTTGGCCAATTTTTTCAGTATTCATGTGAATTACTCTCAAAAGTGAGATGAAACATAAACGTTTGGAGCCGTGTATAGGAATAAGGTTGATATTATAAACACTTCTTTAAAAAAACGAGATTTGAACCGATGGATTTTGAAACACTGCTCTAATTTTCCAAAACGTTTTTATCAGTGGACGAAGGCCTTCAGCAGTTTCGGAACGGTTCCAAGCAGTTCTAACGATTGTAACTGTGTAAAGATTTTTGCTTACGTAAATGATGCTGTATTGGTTAAGGCAATTTAAAATGATAATTAAATGTATGAAGCTGTGATTTCGTCATCATATTGACATATGCTTTGAGCAAATGTTTTCAAACATTACATTAACATTTAGAAATTTAAAGGAAGATGAGGTAGATAGAAGAAATTGAACTTAATTTCATAAAGATAAGTAAATGAGTTTTAGGATAAGACATATCCTGGCTCTGTAGTAATACATTACTTAATTTCCTGAACATAATATTGAGTATCTCTATTGTGATCCTTTTGTCTGCTTTGTTAACATTGGCCGTTGTGAACATCGAGTCAGATTGATAGCCGAAACAACAGCTGGGATGTTGTTGCTGCGGCATTTGCACTAGACGCCAGACTTACTACAGATGACGAAGTAGACTTGGGGCAGGTCTACATTTGCACTTAAGGTCGTTATTCGTAATCTTCCTGATTTTTATTCAGCAAAAATGTACAATACTGGAGAAGATCGACCTGTTAAGGATTTTGCAGTTGCTTACGGTAGGAGTGTACGAAGGTGAATGTAGGCCTAAACGAAAATTTCAACTTTTGGACTTTCAGAAAGCGACATTTTCCATCACCATTTCTCTGAATGGACAAAGCAACTTTGTAAAAATGCTGCCGTCCATCCAAAACGTTTCAAATATTGCCTTGTTGATTCATCAAACTTAACAGTTGAAATTTCAGCATTAACTTTCATTTGGCTTTAAGCCTTTTGGGTGCTTCCACAACGATAGGAGATCCTTTCTAATTCGATGATGCTAGAAGTTTGCTTCATCAACCACATTGCAAGCAGACTTTTAAAACATTGCATTCTGAACGTTGCATACGTGCGCACGCGTATGAGACTGTACCCTTTGCATCGTTTGTGTCTTTTCTGCGCCTCCAAACACAAGCCAGCATATCTTATTTCAACTATTGTTTATCCATAGTTTGGTCTTATCAATGCTCAGCCTACCGCGCTATACATTGAGGTTGCTTCCGAGGGTATTTAAAGATTTGTATGCTGCTCCACAGCGCAAATCAACAAACACCATACCAACAATATGTCGAGCGGCAAGTTATGGTAGTTTGCAACCAACAAATTTCAAATATATGAAATGTTCCTGTTATCATATGGTACACCAGCTGTTTCCTTTGCTTGCTTTGGCTCGCTTCGGTTTGCTTCGGTTTACTTTAGTCTGCTTCTTCTTGTCTTTCTTTACCAAGACCATGCCTCCCACCACTACGTGAATCCCCCTTGCCGAAACTTTCCCAAGTTGTCTTGAAAGAAAAAAAGACGGCTTGTTGCTTACAGCTCACAGCTGGACAGCTGGATGATTTTTGGTGCAATGGGCGGTATTTTTTATTTTCCTTTCGATGTTTACTGCGAAGTACTGACAGTATCTGAGACAGTATCCCTCCCTCATACTGAGCTAACTCTACTTTGGTGGTGCCCACCCTCCAAGACTTCGCAAACAAGTTAGCTGGGGTTGTCTTTAGACATGTGTTGTGGGTCAAATGCAGTGAACGAGCGTGAGTGGTGACGCCAGATAGGGGTGATGCGGGGAAATCGGTCACAAAACACGGCATTAATAACTACTTTGTTTATGATTTATGCCTATTAGTCTTTTACGTTACCAGCCTGATATTTTGCGAGACATTTCTGATCCTCGCCAACGGG